>BMAO01015969.1:0-31416 GCA_019973975.1 Trichonephila clavata
AGACTTTTTAATACGTCATTTTTTCCTTTTAAGGTAGCCGTAAGCATCGAATTTAAAACATGTTGTAGTAATGGCAATGTAGTTGCAACTAATAAAAATATTTGAATTAATATCTTTGATCGAAATACATGTTCTAACAGTTTTTCACATTGGTGGACAATTTAGCGATCTAATTTAGACTAGCACAGCTGTCAATTTTTCGACGAGGCCTTTCAGAGTCTGTAAAAGAAAGAAATCTTAACATTAGATGACACTCCTCCACGGACCAGATAGAAAGGCTCTAGGGACCCCAAGGGTTAAAAGAAAGAAATCTTAACATTAGATAACACTCCTTCATGGACCATATAGAAAGGCTCTGGGGACCCCTGGGGGTCCACGGACCACAATTTAAGAACCACTGGTATATAGCATACGTTGTCAAATACTCATACAAACGTAACCCGAAACAAATAACTGTGCATGACTGTCAAACTCCCAAACCTAGGCACAAACCGGCTCGACCACCTGCAGCCTTTCGACTAAATTAGTAATAGTGGTGTATGGTAGTCGCCTAGCCTAGGCCAAGACATGGACGATGGTCATCATTTAATAATGCAGTCTGCCATTGTTGCTAGTTGGCATATGGTTAGAAATTTCCAGTTTTCTGAGACAATGTCCAGAAATAACATTTGACGATTAAAATTATTCGGATCATGATCTCATTGAGGCTGAGTTGAGAAGGAGACGAGCCCCCCACCCTCCCTTCTCTTCTGAAACTGAGAACCTGGAGCCATACCTTAAGACTCCCTGCTCGTACCAGTTTTTTGAGAGGTTCCATGACCAAAATTCAAATCCAGTGATATTGGGAGAATTAATTGGCCAAGATTGGCAAATGAACTACTAATCACTCATCTAATGGTAAAATGTTGCTGTAAAAGTTGTGTAGGGTCACCATACTGTATGACAGTGGTAGACACAAGGTATTGTCACTAGTGAAGTTGAAGTAAAATACCTCTTTAGTATAGCACAATATCTGAGTGCCCATACACAGAGTATGTTACAGGTCCAGTATCATCGATTTCTTTGAAGAAGAATGGTCTAAGGATAAATTGGGAAGTGAACCTATACCAAACAGTAACTTTATGTGAGTGTAGTGGAGATGTGTGGAAGGCAGGCGAACAGGTAGACATTATACATGTCTGAAACGACGCTAACTTAAATAATAAAGAGCTAGAGAGCTCTTGATAGCTCATTGTAAAGTTACGTTGTCGCGGAACCTCCTCCACCTCATTTTGGTTCAGGTGGAGATCTCGCTGATCGTTGAAGTTTTCGGGAAGATCTGAATGCATCATGGATAGAGAAGCCATTGAATCGGACAGAAACTGATTACAAACAGGTATTCACAATAATTTACTTTTATAAATTTAAACAGGTGCGAAAAAACGAACACGATATAAGCAGACAAGGCAAGCTAAAAAGTCAATATAAATGGGTACTTACAAAAAGGAGATGCAACCTCTGAAACTTGCCAAAGAGAAATCTCAAGTCGTTACATAACCACAATTCAGAAACTAGTTAGTTTGACAACATTGTTTACAACATCTAGTATTCACCATAATCATCTGTATTGCCAACTATTTATATATTATTCTGTAGTGACATTTACTTGTTTAGAGGCGTTGTCTTTGCTTAAAGTGCCAATTTGGCTGGATGAAAGAAAACCTATGTTAGATAGGATTGACCTCATGAAAAGCCCATTATTACAACGCTAACTAATTACTCTAGCATATCATGCTTCTTCTATTTATTTGGGAAAAGAAGAAGAATGTATTATGGTGAAATCATCAGAGCAGTATTTCCCAAAATGTGGTAAGCATACCCCCAGGGGTACGGGAAGAGTTTGGAGGGGGTACTCGTTGCACCGGAGTTTGGTGGCAATATGCACTACACTTGACTTTGCTGTGCCATATTCTACGAGAAGATATCTTTAATTTTATGAATAAATTTATGTAAGATAACAAAATTGATTGGAATGGATGTGTTGGAATTCTTACAGATGTGGAGCAAAAAGCGTTGTCGGAATTAATAAAGGACTCGTTGCAAGAATTCAAAATGTTGCCCAAGATGTCATATACAAGCACTGTTGACAGGCACAGAGAGGATTTGGCAACATGTAAGATACCAGCTGATCTATAGAAAGTTTTGGATGAAAGCAAGAAAATCGTAACTGCATTAAAAACCATCCTGTGAATGCACGACTTTTTTCGCAAATATATGAAGAAATGGGAAGTGTGGAGTCATACCCAGCTTCTTTTCCATACCGATATTCGTTGGCCGTCTCGAGGAAAAACTCTAAATTGATTCTTTGAACTTAAACATGAACTTCAATGTTTTTTGAGGGTATATTTGAGTTGATAAATTGTTTACATGACTGGAAATGATTTTGTAAACTAGCATACTTAGTAAATATATTCTCTGTTTTAAATTGCCTCAAATTATCAGTTACAAGGCAAAGAAATTTCACTGTTTCACGTTCAAAATAAAGTGAATGTTGTCATCGCAAGACTAAATTTATGGCAAAAGAGAGTTGGTAATGGAGAAGTAGACTCGTTTCCCTCTCTTTATGAGTTTATAACAAGTTCGACTTCTCTAAAATTTGAGCTGATTCTCTGAAATGCATAACACAGCATTTGGAGAGTTTGTAAGTGGGCTTGAAAAATTATTTCTCTGATTTAAAACAAAAACATTGAATGGAAAAGATATTCGTTTAGCATTAACACAACATCCATGCCAGAAGATTTGTCGCATGGGGAAGAAAAGCAATTGTTGGAATTGTCTTCAGACGGATTCTTGAAAAATAAATATAAGGAGTGTACTTTAACATCATCCTGGTTACAAATGCAACATGTGTATCTCGTTTTAACAGAAAAAGTTTTGAAATACATTTTGCCATTTCTAACTTCATATTTATGTGAAGTTGCTTTTTTAGCATTTGTGGACATTAAGTCCAAAAAAGACAGACTACTAGACATGGAGCCGCGCTGCATCTCAGATTAAAATTAATAACCTGGGGATCAAATTATGACGATTTATCATCTCAGCACAGACAATTTTATCCTTCTCATTAATCCAGATAAATGTTATTTGTAATACAGCTTTTATTATAGTTTATTACTCTTTTCTTATTATTTTGTGTATGTCACAAAAAAAAAATATTTTGATTGTTTTTAAACTTTTTTTTTTTTTTAACGAGGGATACTTAGCGTTACAAAATTATAGAAGGGGTACATATATGTTAAAAGTTTGGGAGAAACACTGCATATGAGCAATGCTTGGAAATGGGATCCCAAAGGGTTATGACGCGACAGTTGCTGAATTATTCAAATTGGACTTCCCCTTCTATTGGTTTGGGATATTCTAACCAATCACAGAAAGCTCTTGGGGATGGAGAATAATATCGGGGAGAAACTAATTTTATCTCTCCGAGAAGTTTCCAGATTAGCTTAGGTTCAAATGAGAACCATTCGTCTGAGAGCACACATCGTAACGGATACACTTTCATTAAGTAGCTTAGCAAGATTTTATATTGTTTAATTTCTTATTCAATATTGACTCCTTATCAATATTTGTATTAGCCTAACAGGAAAAAATGAACGGTGATTCTTATAGAATGGTATTTTATTAACACGTTTCCCCCCTTCAGATTCAAGTATAAGTGTTGAGTTTTTAATGTTATATTTACATGTACGAAAGAATAAACTGCTTTGATAATGATAAAAATTAATTTTAGAGCTCTAAAAATTTAAATATAAAAGAGCAAATTTTGTACTTCGTATTAATTTTTTTACAAAAAGATCTTCAAAATTTTGAAGTTCGTGTTTATCAAGTTAGACGACTAAGATAAGAGGAATTTTCCTTTTCTGTTGTGTAAATGACACTTTTTAAGCTAAAAATAAACTATAAAATCTCAGAAATAAAAGCTGAATCTTCTTACCTTAGGAAATATATCAACGATATAGGTTGGGAATTGTATTTTAAGTTGAGAATGTGATACTCTTGATTGATGATCCTTTGACATTAAGAAACATACTGATACTTTCAATGAAGTTGTGGTGACCCCTTCTTCCACTAGTAGCAAACATCGAAGAACAGGAATAAAAGTATTTAACGACTGATCTGAGAAGGGATTTCTTTTCGTCTCAGTCGTCTAACGCGTACTCAAAGGGGTCTCCGGATCCAAAGGTGGACAGGTCAAATTACCCTGTCCAAAAGCAGCAACCAAGGTCACTCTGAAGAACTCGCCCTCAACACCACACTCCGAAGGGATAACTCAGAAATTAAAAACTACAAGGCAGCATAACCTACAACTACTGGTTGATTATGTACTCCATGGAAAGACTAATGCATTCCTAATAAATCCAGACAAATAATGTTAAAAAACTGTTGCGGCGTACGCTTTATGATGTCAATGGAAAAGTATTCCACACGATGCTAAATCGTACAGGAGATGTATATGAATTGCAATAATGGCTGCATAATGCCCTTCTCTGTGTATCATTCTGAAAGTTTATCAGCAACAAAAAAAAAAGACTTTTCTCCCTAGGAAGAGGATATGTGGTGACCTCTTCTTCCATAAGATGCAAGAAGAAAAAAAATAAAAGGATAAAAGTGCTTAACAATTGGAACTGGATTTTTTTCGTCCCAGTTGTCTAAAGCATGCTCAATGGTCTCCGGACGTGGAGGTGGACAGTTCAAACCACCCTTCTCCCAAATAGAAGCCTAGATTACCATGGTTTGTCTCCAGTGCTGAAAAGTGATCCTTTATTATTTATTTAAAAAGCTTTGAAAGAGGAGTTGCATGATTGATGAAGGCCTTTTTAACACGCTTTTATAAGTTTTTTATCTAAAATTTTTAAAAGGGCTGACCATCTATTCAACATTATCAAATAATTTTTTATTTATTATGATCAATTGTCTGTCGTAAGATAATGAAGAATGATTTAATTCATAAAAATAATCTCTCAAGCAGATTTACAAGCTGTTACCTATCCCCTTCGCTTGGAATTTCATGTTGTTATATGACTAGATTTTGTTTTTAAATTAATGATATTGAAAAAAAAATTCTTATAAGTCTCAGCTTTTGATTTAAAAAGGACAGGATTTGAATTTCTACAAAAAAAGTACAGTTATCTTTTACACTCCCGTGACTCCCGTTTGGGAGTCAATTTCTACAAAACTCTTTCTTAGCGGATCTGTTAACGAAAGAAATATGTCTGCCAATAGTTCGAAAGCAAGCCTTTTGTCTATAATGCCCATGCAAATCTCCTTAGGTGTTCCCGTTTTTAGCGAATCTCTACCCAACAAAACAAGTATGCCTGCCAAATTTCAAGTTTATTGGTTTAATAGTTCCAGGGATCTCGAAATGAAAGTGGCTTTTCTCCTTCATATACAATATATGCATAGATATACTGTGCAAAAGCAGCAATAAAAATCTTATCTTTTTAAAGTGAAGCAATAGGACTCTTTTGACATATTTTTACGAATTTTGTGTGATGAAAGCTTAAAATAGTGTAAATAATTTATATCTGGATGTGTAATACATTAATATTACTTCTCGTTTATATTTATTTTATGCTGAAATTGTAATATTCACAAGCAACGCCGTCCCTTACATTATAATGGCGATTTAACGGAAACTTGGAGAAATGTTGACGATAGAAGGACATTCAAGTTGGCCTAATTTTTGGCGACCATGTTGACAACCATTTTTGGCGAGTTGGTGACCATTTGGATGCTTCTGGAAAAAACTGGAGAAATCTATTAATATCAGAATCTATGACGAAAGCGGATCTTTCTTGAAAGATCCGTGCAGCCTATAAATAGAAATCGCTCGCTAAAACTGAGTCAGTATTGTTTTGACCGTTGAAGAGTCGACCAGCGATTAGATGCTGCAGTCGAACGTGTGCTTGCGAACAATCTTAATCATTACGTATTTGTATTTCTAGACACTGATAATTATTTCTGTGCGCTGCACAATGTCTGAAGGCTAATGGAATTTGTTTTGTGAATCTTGCTGCTGTATCCTGTATTTCTAAAGTTTGTTTTTCCACATAAATTTTCATCGCTCTTAAAGAATTGTTTTGCTCTTTGAGATTAATAGCATAAAATCCTCGAACCCCGATCTACATAACATATGTATATACGAGCATATGCAGTCTAGATACATAGGAAGTCCACCAGAATCCACTCTTACTAAGGTAATCAATTAGAAAATAATTGATGCAACGTTATATATAATTAATTTAGAATTATAACGAAAGTTATAATTTTGTTATATATATGTGTGTAATCTCTAGATACCTTAAAAAGTATTTTTCAGTCTTTAATTTGAATTGCCAAATCCACTGTAGTAATTCAGGGCTTAAAAATCCCAAACTAGTTCGCTGAAAGCATTAGTATTTATTCTAATATCTTGAAATTATCTGGGTGAATGTATAATTACTTGAACTTCTTTTCCAGAAAATATTCCGAAGCAAAATTGTCTAATATAGCCCTCTTCATAACTGCGCAGTGTAACTGAATAGGGACGTAATTGGAGAACACTTGTAGCAAGAGTTAATGATGTTAGTAAGTTATTTGTTTTGCGACAAACCGTGTGCAAAAAACTTCCTCATCATCAGATATAATTTGGATTGCACATCAAGTTTTTCTGCTCCTAAAGAGGCTTAAAATTTTTTCTCTCAAAGACGGCACTGTTCTGGCATCTCTTCCAGAAGATTAATTAAAATTTTCTATCTAATGAATCAAAATTCACGAAGTATGACAACTGATTTGTTGCCATCATTAGAGACTGAAAACATTGTATAAATATTTATATAGAAATAACGAAAAAACATGAAGTGGCTAGTACTTTGATAAATGACGTTACTATGAAATCGCAATTTTCAAGAATAATGTTTCCTGCGCCATAAAATTTCTGCAAGATCTATGCATTAATTAATTGAATCAAAAAGTGAAGTTTTAAAACAATATATATTTTAATACAAAATTATTTACTTTCATAGGCATTGATAAATACATTAATTGAGCCACTTTCTGAGCCTAATGCAGAAAATTTTCTTTTATAGTATTTTCATTAAATTTACTATCATCACTCATTATTAATATTCATTATTTAAATTTATGAACAAATATCTCACACATCAAAGGCCTTCCTCTCTCTCTATGTATAGAGAGAAAGAGAGAGGAGGGATAGAGATTGTATATTAGGGTTTGTGCAGCCCCGTGTCATATGATCAATCCCGGCATTTCGAGATTACATTATCCAAATCCCGGGATTAGGATTGAGCTATTTATTAAAAATACTTACATATTAGTATAGTTGAAATTGCATAATAAAATTGAAAATATAATTAAAAATTGATTTAATATTATTTTAATGAAACAAATAAAAAAATTATTCCTTATAAAAAACAAATAAAAATAATACATAATGAAATTTTTAAAAAAAAGTATTTCTTCATTTCTTGTGTTTTTGTAAATAAGCTTATAAAAACACAGCTCCTCCAGCGTTTCATCGTTGAAACGGACAATGTGTAACAACGTAACGTTGTTACACATTGTCCTGATGAAGAAAATGCACGCTCAGATTCTTTACTAGTAGGTATTATCGTCATTAAATAGGAGTATATTCTTTTCAAATAGTCACCACGTCTCCCTCCATTTTCAAAAAAGAGACATTTCTGTTTGAATTTTTGATGACAGTGTTTCAAATCTAATAGACTGCATTGGTGCATATACCTCTTTGATAACTTTATTTAGTTGTACTACACTTAATGGTTTTTGTATATGCGTCGTTTTGTTAGTATTTTATTATATATTATTGTGTGCCTATTTATTGGCTGGGCCGCTAGTTTGACACCCCCACTCTTGACATTCGATGTTTTAAATTATTTTATTCGTATATTTTATGAAATCACGTATTTTTTCCATTACAATATTAATTTGAAATTATATGTATACAAAATAACTTTGGAATCTAACTATATATACAGGCTTAGTTATATTCTCATTATCGACTCATAATAGAAATTGGAATAAAAAAGTTCACGAAGGGGGAAAAAGATAACATTTTTATTAAAAACTTTTAATTCACAATTTTACGACTTTTGAGTTTTGTTCCCATGAATTAATTTCTTGTTGTAAAATCCTTTCAGTTACTATCATTACATTGAATACTTCATAATCTTATCTAGAAAAAGAGTTATGGAATCTTGTCGTTCGTAAACACTGATATCGAAATATTTTAGTTTTGCAATCATTATTTCGGATCAAAAATTGTTCAGGAATAAAATAAACTAAATCTGCGTATGGACTAAATCCATGTGACGTCACGATCACGTGAAAACTGTGTCATGTGATTACGCTGCCGTTTGTTTACTACCATCGCTAGGACTATTTTGCTATCGCAGTTTCACATTGTACTTTTAAAAATGTCTCATTTTGCTAAAATGGTTGTTCAATCAATAAATGAAAATATGATTGAGGAAAAAAATCCCTTTTTTTCATATACCAGTGCAAAATATGAGTATTTTGAAAGCATGTTGAAACGTGAGGATTATAAACCATCTCCTCCCTGTTTATTATGTATGCAATTACTTTGAAGAATATTTTCAATACCGACGCCAGCTTAAACCAAGCTTTATTCTCACTATTTTTGTCTTCACAAAAGAACCCTGTTCTAAAAGGATTTTGGAGAGGTGTAGACTTTTTCACAAACATGTAAATACTTCAAAGCAAATTTTTGTTTATTTTAAATAAAATTATATTTAGATCATACATAAGAAAGTAAAATATGTTAGTTAACTTAAGCAAATTTTTGTTTATTTTAAATGAAGTTATATTGAGAACATATAATGTTTAATTAACTTAAGTTTTACTTATTTTATGCATCTTCAGAGTAGTAACAGAGGTACTTAAGTGTTTAATTATCTAAGATTCGAACACAAGAATCTGTTTATAGATAAATCATACTATTATTTTTTATAAACTATATGTAATTCAATAAGAAGAAAAATATATTTAAGACTAAAGATAATTAAATTGAATTTCTGATAATTATTGCACCTTTTCTGATGAAACATTCCTTAAAATTGTATAATAATTTTTAAAAAGTAGATCAACGTATTAAAGGCACTTTATACAAAGACAATTAAAAAAAGTATTCAATTTGTCATAAAAAATTGTAATGCAAACTTTTAATATAGTTCATACTAGCATTAATAACATTAATTTGTGATCCAAGTGTCGCATACCCATGCATTATATTTAGTATCCCTGATATAAAAGTGCAATTTCCAATAGAAAACTATTCAGTTCTGCAAAGCATTGTACTAACGAGTAAAATTACAAACACATGTTCATTAAATGCATGTTTTTTTTTTCAGGAAAGTTACAATTTTTTGCAATTTTTTTTCGATACTTAATATAACAAGGTTTTTAAGCATTCTGTACACATGCATGGCTGAAGGTAACTCTTTATTAATTTTAATGTGCTTAAAGAGCACTTGCTATAGTGACTGCAACTTAGAGAAAAGTATTATAACAGTTAATACATATTGATCCACTTATTGAATTAGAATGTGAATCAATTGCAAGGGCCACCTCATTTGAAATTGAAGATCCAGTTGCATGAGCTGTTAGTAATGCAATGGGATTTAAAATGTCTCAAGTCTTCGAAGCAGGTTCGCTATTAATTAACGGCATTTAATTGAAGAAGGAACTGTGACTAAATCTATTCTTGAGATGTTGCTTATATTATTGTGTAAACATTGCGGTGAGCCACTTAGATCTGTGTGACATTCTCCCACACGAGAAATGAGAGCTGTGCATATATATTTTTTATACCTATAGCACACTTATAATTGCACAAAAAAAATCTACGTACATATTTCATAAAAAATATATATAATTTTTTTAAAAATTAAATTTTTAGAAAATTTTCATGAGAAAAATTTTTTAAATATAATTTAGACAAAAATTAAATCGCGGAATTTGAAAGAAAACTGAATCCTGGGGTTTTGGAATTCTGGGATCCCGAGGCTGAAAATCCTACTAGATTCTAATTGCCTCTGTCCAAGTTAGCGGACACCGGACATCCTGAGGATGGGAGAAATGTTCGTTTTCTGACTCCGCTCGCGATGGGGAGAAAGTTACAGAAGAAAATAAGAGAAAACAAATATCAAATTTCACGGTTTAACATACACACTCGCCTCGAACCCTTCAAGGTTCCAACACGTAAGAAAACCGACATTAAACGTATACAGTACAACAAAAAGTAAATAAGATATATTAAATGTAATACCAGATTTCCAATACTTTGAAAAAAATTTCAAAATATATTTCAAACAAAAAGTAAATCCCGGAATTTGAAAAAAATCACCGGGATCTCGGGGCTGCAAACCCTATTTTATATATATCAGACTAAAATTAAAACAATAAGAAAATAGCAAGACAGTTCAGTAGCTTCAGTAATACAGTAGTACACTCTTCGGCTTAGGGAAGTTCTTCTCAAACTTTCAATATTTGCTACCCGATTTTCAATCATAAATTTTTCACAGCACTCTTCCCTCCCATACCATATAATAACAATGTATTGAATTCAATAAAAAGCTACTTTGATGCTTAGCTATAATACGACTTTAATTATAAACCGCATAAATTATCAAGATAATTACTAAATTTTGTATGTAATATTATATATGACAAGCCCATGAAGTCACTGGTAATTATTAAACTTCTTAACTTAGTATTATTAAATTAATTATCAAATACTTTTTGTAGTACTGATACATTTATAAGTGCATTATAATCAATATAAATTTGTATTTTATTTTTTATTATGTCAGACTGTATTTTGTTTTGTCGCGCCCCACAGTTTGAGATAAGATTAGAGATAAGGGATAGAGTTAGAGGAATAAGATTGCAATTTTAAGCAATGCTTTACCAAGCTTCCCTTTTGTTTGCAAAAAAAATTGGGTGAAATAAAATCTGGAAGAGAAAATATGGTTAGAAACAATAGAAAAACTTTTTACTAATAAAATTCATTTGTAAAATTCTAAATCATCAGAATTCAGGAGTATCAAAAGATGATCTACTTATTCCACTATAAAGAACCAAAACAAAGGAAATCACAGATTTACATTTCCAAAAATAATTGCTCTTCCATATTTTCATTAATAATATCAGCAACATATTATATGTAGAAAAAAATATAAAAATAATATATAAAATTTGAATAATTTTCATTAAAAAGAAAGTGTGAAAATTAAACTTAATAAACTGTAACAAATTTAGATAAATAAGCAAATTAACCGGTAAAAACACATATAATTAAGTAAAGTAAATAATAAATAATGGAATATAAATTAATTCAAGTAAACATTAAGTTTATTGATTTAAGCTTAATTTCTCAACAGTATTAATTTTATCTATATCTTTAATAACTTAATAAAATTTACGTTGCAAAAATAGTTATGTATTATATTTCTATTAACTGATATAGCACATTACTCTTTCAGATAGAAGTTTAATAATGTTAAAGAAAAAAGCATCTTTTTTATCAAAAAACATTGTTATAAAATTTATCATCTATTAAAGTTGTATTATTATAGGTTGGAATAGGGGGTTATTGTTACTTTTAATGAGGTTTAAGTAATTTGGATAAAATGTAATTTGGGGTAGAAACTCATTATTTTTACAAAACAATAGATCATCAATATATCTAAATTGATAAGAAACATTATTATCAATATATAGTTTTTCATGAATGACTCAGTGCATATTAACGTCGTACTGCTCAGCTAGAAGAAGGCTTTTGGTGATGGACTTCGTAGTCTTGAACCATGGTCAAGTGACGATGATGACACCTGAGCTGGCACGCCCCTCTCCTAACTACCACACTACACCAACGTTTGAACTCTCAACAGATTTAACGTGCATCGTTCCCCTAATCGGTGGGTCTTTAAGGATACTGAGCTCGAACTTATGACACGCCAGCCACGATTCGTTACCTTCACCACTAGGCTACCGCGGTCCCTTTTCGCGAAAGCTTAAATATAAATTAGCAAAATAGGTTGCTAGCAGATTCACTTAGTGGTAAACCATTAATCTGCTTATATAAATTATCAAAATAGAAAATTTTTTTAAAGGAACCAAATTATTGAGAAGGGTATAGTTTTGAAATTTTATAACTATATGTTTGTAGTTGTTGCTTATGCCACCTGATCGACAGGAACATCAGATCAAGGTCCACGAAATACATCGCGGCTAAGGGCTAGAATTTTACGTCTGTCGTTAGCCTTAGCCCCATTAAGGTGTGAGCACGATTTTGCTCGGTACAACACGATAGATGGCGACACCATTCGAACCCACTGATTTAACGAGCACATTCTCCGTGTGTACTCGGAGGATATTTGGTGGCATCGGGCATCGAACCCAGGCCTTCCGGTCTGGAGACCAATGCTCTAACCACTACGCAACCACGGGCCCTCATAACCATATTTAGATCAAATTATTATGCATAATATTTTAAATTACATCAATTACTACATCATGGAAGATACTTGTTCAGTTAAATATTCAAAGTGATGGTTATGTACAGAATAAATTTCTGTGTGTTCAAAAATAAGTGTGTGTGTGGTGAGATTTTTACTGTTTTTAATGATAACTGTGTAACTTTATCATTAAAAATATTATTTATAATATTTTATAAAATAGATTGTGAAATAATTTATTCGAAGTGGTCACGTCAGTTTTAAAACCAGTCGTAAAACACTTTGAAATTTAATAAAATTCTAATAAAATTTAGGAGTTTAATATGTATTCAGAAATTTAACTTCTCTGATAGATGTATACTTAATTTCTTTTATCGAAAGTCACGTAAGGATCACTAATTTCTCTGTTACATAGCTCAGATTTATGAAACGAATGATTGTTTTGGAAGTACGTATTGAGCATAATGCTATAATCATATTTAAATATAATGGCACAATTACCAGGCATCTTATTCGTATAGGGAAAAAAAATAGAATCTTTCAGTAAAATTTTTTTAAATATTTTTAATATCCTAATACGTAGCATCATAATTCTTCTTCGCTAGCGCGACAGCTTCTGTTGAACCCTGGCCTTTCACAGAATTCCATTTCAAGCCGTCCTGTTCTTGATTAAGGTTTTCCAATATGCCACCTCAATAATTTTCGAATCTTTTTACCAAGCAATCAATCCATTAAGTTTTGATCTTCCAATTTTTCGGGAATCAGATGAGGGCTTATCTAAATAGATCTTTTTGATGGATCGATTGTCATCTAATCTAATCTTATTAAGTGCCCTGTCCATTTCATCCCCTATATTGCTATGAATTTAATAATATCTGGATCTTTTTGCAAATTTCCGAATTGGAGCATCATACATATATAAGTATAGTTTTATAACATATAGTTTTATAATTTAATTTCATGAGACCTTTTCTTTTATAATACTCAAATCTTCTGTAACTATATGTTGTTGATGTAGATCTATATAAATTCACTAAATCTTAAATATTTACATGCATGCATTCTTTGACAGACTAAAAAATAAATCTACATATTTTATTGTTTTATTTAAAAGCTTTTTTCAATTCCTACTATTAGTTTACTCTCTCCCTATATATATATATATATATATCTATATATATATATCTTGCAATTTCAATTCTTTTCAGTTTTAATCCTGTTTATTCATCTCTCTCTTGTTGAGAAATTTTGATTATATATATATATATATATATATGCCATGTATTTCTTTCATTTTATGTTACTATATATATATATATATATATAGTATAATAAATTGAAAAAATTACAAGATTAAACTATCAACTAACAAAGCCAGAAGATAGAAACCAGATTTTTTGACACATAACTATAAAAAAAATGGTGAAAATATATATTGTACAAGATTTAATATACGTATGTATAACAGGAAACAGAGTTAGAACTTTAAAATGGAAGAAACCAAAAGAGTCAATGGACTAAAATGGAGACCTATAATGAGTTCTAAAGTTGTTGCTGAATTAGGACTAGAAAATTAGGGTTAAGTATACTTTACGGATCCACCTTCTCCGTACAGCAGAAATTTTCGACATAATAGAAAAAACAGAGCCATATTGATAATATGTTAGGCCTAAAACTAACACATGTGTATTTTGCAACGGACAGAAAGATAAAATTAAATTATGAAAGGAAAGGTGTCCCTCAAAGAGATGAATATAAAAATAATTTTGTTAAGGAAAAACTAAGCAAAAAGTTACATGAAAGAATGCTAACCATAAGAGAAAAAAAATGTCCTGTATCTTTGTCAAGCAAGCCGCCAAATGACGTGTTAATATTGGAGTATTAAACCAGAAACAAAAATAGTGGCGCCCCCTAGGTTGTTTTATTGTAAATAAACTAAGCAAACGATATCATACTGAAATTAATAAAAATTAGAAAGAGAAAAATTAACAAAGAACTATATTTAAAAATGAAAATGAAAGAATTAAAAAGAGTTAAGATAACAAAGAAATATATTTAAAAATGAATTTACTTGGATAGTTGTAATCCAAGCAATCATTGAAGAACTGCTCATAGTTTCTTTGTTTAAAATCATTATCAGCATCTGAATCATTGTTTCTTTTTATAATGTTTAAGATAATATTTCTAAAAATAGATAGGTGTAGGTTACTACACCAGAATGACATTTTTATAATGTTAAAATCAAAAGAGTATCTTTTATCATAAATATTACTAATTAGTCGATTATTTTAACATTTAATTGAAGGTCTAAAAAGTTTGCAGACTCATTATTGTAATCGGTTTTTAATAATTTCAGATATTGCTAATAATGATTAAAACTAGGAACATAGTCTACTATATTACTAAAGATAATTATGCCGTCTATGTATCTAAAAAAGTAACAAGTTTCGAAACTAATGCTATCATATTCATAAAAGTGCAAGTAAATATCGGCCAAACAATTACTTGCAGGCCCTCCTTGTTGAAGACCTTTAATTTGCTGATAATAAGATATATATATATATATACAGATGGTTCCGAATTCAAAGTACAAGCATTAAAGGTAGGTACAGGACATTGTAATAATCATTAATTAAATAAAAAAATGAATAAATAGTAACAAAAAAAAACAATAGTCTAACAACATACATAGAAAGGAAAACTGTTTGTTGTGTCACTGTTGCGCAATGGATAGCGCGTTGGACTTCTTATCCAAAGGCCGTGGGTTCAAATCCCACTTGGGATGGCCTAATTTCTTTTTTACAATACTATTTTATTAGAATAATTAAATTTAGTTAATGAATAAATAACAAACAAGCAAAAAATAGTCCAACACCATATATAGAAGGGAAAATGGCTTTCTATTTTGTCACTTAATGTTGTGATTCTGTCATATGTATATACATATTTGTATTAATTGTAAGTATTTAATAAAAAATAATTTTCTTTGTTAACATAAGTACGAATTGATTTAAAATTTTTTTTAATATTACTTGCTAATAATAATATTTTTAACTGGGAATAAAGACAAATATTTTGTATAAGTATTACGAAAATAAATATTGTTATAAGATTTATTGCTAAAATAAAGAACGATAACCAGTCACAGCTTTTTGCATTAAGTTTATGAAATAAGAATTAATTAATCATATTAATAACATTAAGGCATGTCTATTATAGAAATAAAATACCATAAATGGTAGCTAATTCCCTTTTGTTGAGGCCAAATATAAAATATTTAATATGCTTGATATTTAAATATTTTTTAAATTATACTTGCAGCTTTGAATTAGCTCATAGATCGTGGGATCTAGCTAGAATATTCTAGCAGAGAGAGTTGTTAAATTCATACTGTGTCTATACATTTTTAATGCATTTTAAGTATGAGCTTTTAGTATTATTAGTAATTTGATAACTAATAACGGTTTCAAAGACCTACTATAATAATATTAGAGAATTGCTCACACTATATAAACCGAAAAGGAAAAGTTTGGCAGTCGATGAAATGGAATTTACCCCCCTCCCCCCCAAAAAAAAGCTATACTCAGCTTGCTATATTTATAGCTGCTATAGCCTCCCTGTTTTAAAGGATTCAGGTAATCCATCCATCATATTCATTAGGTTTTCGATGGCTAATATAAAGAGAGAGAAGTTGAGGAAAGAGTGAAGTTGGCTAGCCATAAAAACTGATTTTAACCCCATGAAGCAGTTCTTGGTCTGCTATGTTTATGCGTCACTTTTTTTATATCCAAATTTCAAATTACCCATTTTTAAATCTTCATTATCTCTCATTAAGAGTACTTATGTATATAGATAGGTCTTGTAAAGTTTTAATTATGACTATAAAATACAATCAAGCTACATTTTTATTTGTTATTCTTAAAACTTCTGTATATAGTCACCATCCGGAATTTTACATTTCTCTCAGTGTATCTTGATCTTTTGAAAGCCGTCACTGTAGAACTCAGCAAATTACGATGAGAAAAATCGTTTCACTTCTCAAATGATGTCATTTGTGCTGGCATTTTTCCAACGCAATGGTTCTTTTTAGTTCTGGGAATAATAAAAACTTCACTGGGGCGAAATCGGGAGAAAAGGTTGGACGTGGCAAAATTTCAAAGCCACATCGCTTTGATTCCTCAGTCGAACCTCAAGATAAGGTGTGTTGTGAGCAAGAAAATGGGCACCTTTAGGGACCAGAGCATTATGAAATTTACTCATTAGTATGCAATAATAAGCAATATAATGATGGTTTGACCTCTCTCCATTTCATCTGTTCGGATAACTTAACAGTAGTCCAAAGAAACTGATAGTATAATCTTCTCAGTACACTTCTGCACCTTAGCATTTTTTGAGATACTCACTTTTGAGATCACTGTACTTTCACTTGACCATTTTTTTGGTCTCATATCACATTGATAGATCCAATATTCATCTATAGTTACCAGATAAACAAAAAAAAATCCTGTTCGTCCAGCTCCAAAGGATCCAGAATCACCCTGACGCTTCGATAGTATAATGGTCATGGTCGCAAACTCGTGGCCAGCGTTGTCGATTCGGGGATTTGTGTCCCGATGCCACTGAAGATCCGTCAGGCAGAGGAACTTATGCATGTTAAATCTATCATGGCTCAAAGTCCTTCTGACAGTGCGGTGTGGAAACTTGGAAACTGGGTTGCCAGCTCAGGTATCGTCTTCGTCACTCGATCAAAGTTCAAAATTACAAGGCCCGTCACCTATAGCCATCGCGCAGCTTCGAAGTTAATTTTAAAATTGAATCAAATCCAACTTCTTGATAACACAGGTTGGGCCATGTTTGCTTCTAAAAAGGAATCTGTAATTGTAGAGCCAGCATGCTCACATTTTTGTTTGTACATTTTGTTGTAAATGTTTTTCCACACACGCCTAACTAAAACAATCTCCTTCATGAAAATTTAGAAGCTACCTTTTCTGTTAAAGAGGATAAAATTCTCAACTTATTTCACTGTAGCAGTATTGTCCAGGAGTGATGGTCATCTACTTCTTGGATCATTTGTGAAGGACGTGTGGTCAGTTTCAAATTTCTTTTTTCCTTCATAACAGTGTCATATGATGGGCTATTATTTTATAAACACTCATCACATTTCATTGTGGATAGCAGGGAACTGTAACCTTTTGAATGTAGGAACTTATTATCACTGGAAGCTCCTACCTTCTCCATGCTGCGGGTTATTTGAATATGCAGCCTCCTGAAACCAAATCAACATTAATACCTGTACTTCCCAGCATTATCTATATAAGGGTCATTGAATATACAAAATAAATTTTATCCAAATATCTTCGTTATTTCTTAGTAGCAATTAAAACCTAACGATACAACTATGTATTAGTACGAGCATGAGTCGAAAATAAGTTTCTCCTGTCGACTGTGGTCAGAGTTGTCTATGAAAGTCAAAACATAGAATGAGACGTTAAAGATAAGACATAATTTTATTTTTCCACATAAGTACCAAGTAGATTGAGATATTTGTCATACCGCTTGATAAGCTTCAAAAAGCCCTCCAGGAAAAAATTCAGAGCTTTGCATACAGAAGAGGCGTTTAACGGCTTGTTTGACTTCAGCGTTGCTTTCAAAGCGTCTTCCAGCGAGATTCTTCTTCAAAGCCGGAAACAGATGAAAGTCACTTGGTGCGAAATCAGGACTGTATGGCCAATGGCTCCCAACCAAGAGTTGCAATACGGTTTTGCATTGCCGTCGCCAAGTATGGTCACGCATTGTCATCCAACAACAGAACACCTGATCTGAGAAGCCTAGGCCCCTTTTTCCGAATCCATCTGCTTGGTCACGGTCGACCTCTACCAATGGTGTATCGGTGTCTTGCCCGTTCACCTGCTGTTTCGTCGTCCGCCCATAGCCGTTAAACCTTTCTTCCGTATACAAAGTCCTGAATTTTTCCTGGAGGGCTTTTTGAAGCTAATCAAGTGGTGTGACAAAGATCTCAATGTACTTGGTACTTATGTGGAAAAATAAAGTTATTCTTATCTTTCATGTCTCATTCTGTGTTTTGACTTCCATACACAACTCTGACCACAGTTGACAGAGGAAACTTATTTTCCTACTCACCCTTGGTACTATATAAGCATTCCGTATTTAAAATTGATATCAACGCATCCGATCCATTTGATACTCCTGCGATAATTTTAAAAGCCTAATTATCCATTTCTTAATTGGTAAAAAATACTAATTTGATAAAAAGCCATCTGGTCTAAGATATTATCTTATTTGAATAAAAAAGTATTCTAATGAAACACATTTGCCGTTTATGTGTGGCTGAGCTAATTTTATTTTATTATTATTATGAAGAAGGCATAACCACGTATTTTTATTAATGTATATCACTAGTGAAATAAATCTCAGTTATTAAAATAAATTCATATCAATGACGCTTGTGAAGTCCAGAAATATTTCGAACTATTTTAAAAGTTAAAACAACTGTGCATATAGTATTAAATAAAATTGATTTGCGAAAATCGATCTACATTTCATTAATATTTAAACGTGTATTTCTTTTAGCATAGATGTATAGAATAACACGTCTACCTACGGAGAATTCCTCATGTAATATAAATTCAAACAGCTGCTGTTCAAATAAAAGCCAGCTGATTCGCTGCTTTTAACAGAATACTGATGTGCAGATGATTTTGCCTTTTGGTTCTGTGACCGCATAAAATGAGGACACACATATATATTTTTCCCCACATATTTTTATATATAAATTACGTTCTATTTTATTACTTGTGTATTCCCATTTTTCAACCCACATTAAGTATGTAACGTGACGAATATATTAAACAGAGAACGCGGGTTCTCGGGGTGTATTGCAGACTTATTTTGTTTGTTGAAGGTCAAATTTTCAGTAGAACTGGGGGAAAATCATTTGCTTTATTATTTTTTGGGTGCTTTTGGTGTTTCATTGGATCCCTGGAAAAGTGTTCCCCGATTGTATTCTATTAATGAATCAATTATTTTAATTTTAAGAGGATTGGTACGATTTACGCAAAATTTTTTAATTTAATGATTTTCATAATTTTTTTGGTTGCCTCCTATGTGCATGTATGATGTAAAACAGATTTTGTGCTCAAAACTTCATATAAAGCTAACCATTTAATTTTTTAATGGAAAAACTAGAAACTTATGAAATGATTTTAAAATGCTACTCCTCCTACAAAAATTAACGTACATATATGAAATCTGATTTACAAGTACTTCAAACTATGTGTAACAAAAGTTGGTATGAGTTTTGCGATAACGTGATTGGTATTCGTACAATACTTCTTTTTATGAATGCTTATTGAAAATTCCTTAAAAAATGTGTTAATTCTAAATTCAATTATTTTTTAAAAAAATAAGTATTGCTTTGATTGAAAAATGCATACCAACTTTTATTCCACGTACTATTAGTAACAAGTGAAAACATTTCCAAGAATTAGGCACAATAGAAAAAAAAGCCTTAGCATTTTAAATGAAGACAAACTAGTTATTTTATCTTTCCGAAATAAGTCAGTTTAAAGTTTTGATAACAACAAACGTACAAGTTATCACCCCTCTGCGTTTTTTAAACTTAGAGCTTTCAAATTTTGTGTTTGTAGAAAAGTATATAAAAAATAATTTAGGCTAAAAAAATTAGATTTGATTTTTTGACCGATTTTTGTCAATTAAATCGTACTGTATCCCCTTAATAGTACTTAAGGTCGATGATCATTCTGTATTTTTGACCTATGGCAGAGGTGAAAAATCTTTTTACCATTATAGGCCATTAATTGTAAATTAAGTAGTAGTAAAGGAGACCGCACAGGTTAATGTACCTATAAAAAATTCGACTTTTATAAAATTACTACAGTTTTTGTGTGGTTTAAACAATTTGGTGCAATATATAGAAACATTACAAAAAAATTCAATTCGTATTTATTCATTATTTGACAGAAAAAGTTACAATGTAGAATGTTTTTGTATTCATGTAAGAAATGAATATTAAATAATTTATCTATGAAATTGTATACTAACTAGAGATACAATAGAACAAAAGCACTAGTAAAACCACAGAATAAGTAAAACAATAACTAGATTTTCACAATGGCCATTAGCAACAGGAGATGAATCTGTTGAAGCACATTACCAGATTAACATATTTAAAGTTACTATCGTCTATTTTAGTACATAATTGTTGTATCTCAATCAACAGAAACACTTAATTAATATTCAAATTAATATTTAAATGCTATTCATGCACACACACAAAAACCCCGCTTTAACATGCATGGAATCAGTCACAACTATAATAGTACGAAAATAGTTTTTGAGAAGAGATCATATAACATGTTTGGTAGTGTTGCACTAAGTGGAGCTCTAACATTTGAATGAAACACGCATACATACATTCATGCTGCTCTTTATTCAATTCCATTGATTTGAAAATTGTTGTTATCTATATAATTAACTATTAATTAATACAAGTACTATAGCTTTTATAAAGGCCGTACAAGAAACTCACGGAGCCCGCGGGTTCCTAGACCGGGCTGGCCTATGGGATCTTATCTGATACTTCGTTTTATATGTTTTTATTCATCTTGATGTCTAAGTGAAAGAGATTTCTATTGTTCTCAATTACCTGATTTGAGTTATAAGATGAATAGCTGTTAAATAAGAAAAACTAAATAATTACTGGCTCAATTTTCCAACAAGAACACAGGAGTAATTTTTATTTTATATCGATATAAGAAAAAGACTCGTGGTTGCTTAAAAAAAGAAAGTGTTTATTAATTTGTGCCCTGCAGCTTAATAACTGCTTCAATTTTCTCTGTATAACTCTATGGCTTCGGTAGCCTAAGGGCAATGGCGTAGCGGGGAAAATTTGCCCCCCCCCTGCAAAGTCAGGCTTTGTGCCACCAAACTGGATTTTTCAAAGGGTAGGTACTTGGGGGCAGTCAGACTTTGAGGCCCCCTTGAACCCTGGGCCTCCTCGCAATGTGGGGGTTGCGGGGGTGTACGTTACGCCACTGGGTAATGGTCAAGAGATCTTGGTCATGGGTTCAAGTGGCACTTATGACCAGCCGTGTAAAAGGGCTGATGCATGTTAAATCTGCCGTGGGTTAAAGTCTTCACATTGGCTTGGTGTGGCAGTTTGAAGAGGAGGTGTACTTAAGGTTTAGTACTCGTCACTTGATCGTGGTTCAAAATTTTGAGGTCTGCAGCCAATAATCTCCCCCCCCCCTTCTCAGTAACTCAAAACTGGGGGAGCGTCTGACGCGCGTTAAATCTGTCGTGGCTCAATGTCCTCCTGTTGAGGTGATGTAGTACTCTGTAGAGGAAAGTTTTCAACTGAAATGTCATTCTCGTTTTTTTTATCTTGACAAAAATTACGAGGTCCATCTCCTACAGCCATCGTTAGAGAGACGCGTTAATCAACACTCACTCTTTCTGTATAGCCTAAATTACTATTATATATTAAAGTAGTAACGTAGTTAAAAAATAATTACTTAATTGAAAAATTAAAACAAATATATATTCTTTTAAAGAAGAAAAATAATTCCATAAAGAGTTTATTTGTAACGTAAATTTATCCAAACTAGATATATTTTTTAGAATTCTTTTTCCTCAGTCCGTATACTTTACAATGTCAATTTTATTTATATCCACATTTTCCTTTTTTGATCCATTATTCAGTTTCAGAAATCGCCAAAAATGTGAGGAATACATAAAAATAAATAATTTATAAGAGTACAGCTGGTTAAATATCTACGTAACTAACGAATTATTCGACAGCTAACACACCAAAAAGTTCGTAACTTTCTTCTTTGAACGAGTGCTCAGAATTCCTGGGTGTGTCAACACGTGTTCTGCTTACTTGATATTCATATGATTCAGTGACATCTGGCTCCTATGTAATAATGAGCAGAAAGGAAAAAGTCTTAATCAGATCATTATATCCTGTATGAAAGGGAAAATGTCGCTCACACAAAAAGGGTGAAAAAATAGATTCACACCAAGAAAGTGCAATACTCAAAACGTAAAGTATTGTAAAATATAACTGCAAATGCATACTGCGAATCAATTTTGAATGGTTGTTTTACATTTATTTTTCGCCTATAGTGAAATCTAATACCACGTAATATTTATAGATTTGAATAACAGTTCTTCCAGTGCTAAGACAACGGCAGATATTAATTGGTTCCTTTAAAAATATTATTTGTTAAGATGTTTCTCGTTTCGTATTGTAAAATTTATTTTGAGCCAAATTTAGTTGACTATTTAAATTATATAGTAGTTATAGAATTGAAAATTCTTTTCTCTGTTATTATCGTCTGCTTCAATTCAATAAAATTCATGTAACTCTAATTTATTTGATTACTTAATTTATATGCTGACAAATAATCGTCTGCTGTCAAAGTTATGTTGCTTAAATTGGCATCTTCCTATTGGTAATTATTCTAAAAAAGTTTTTTTTTTCAGTGGGAGAAAAGAATTGTAATGCATAATGGACGCTGGTTGAACTTCATATGCAATTAATTTTTGTTTATTTTCGAGATAATATTCTTAATCTGGAGATTATTTGATGATTATCAGAATAAGGCGTCCGTGGAATAAATTTTGTCTATTATTATTCACACTTCCTACGAAAGAGTGAGTCAATTTTTTCAGTTAACAGTTACCGATGGAAAGAAAATGCAAAATATTCCAGTTTATTGCAGCTATTAATATGAAGTTATAAAGTTGAAGTATATTAATAAAAAAAACGTATTTTTAATCAATATGGAAATTTTACTTTATTCCGTTAATTTACAGTTTGTATCGGTTGGAATGTAATAAAGTATATCCAAGACAAGAGAAAAAAAATATGAACATTTTACTTTAACTGTATTTTTTGCTGATTTCCGAAAATATTTTCAACATACTCCTTAGAAATCTAAAAACCCGCAAACTAATAATTAAAATAGACATTAAAATATTTTCAGAAATAGGAAGAAAATTAGAACTAAAGAGAAACTTTTTTTTCATTTCTTCGGATCCATTTACTGTTTTTAGCGAATTCAAAATGTCTGGTAGAGACGGGTGAGTGAGTGAATATTAACGTCACACACTGTTCAACTATTCGAGGGCTTTTGGCGACAGACCTCATAATTTTGAGCCATGGTCAAGTAACGAGGACGACACCTGAGCTGGCACCCCTTCCTCTAACTACCACACCACACCAGCGGGATGACGTTGACGGGAGCAGGACTTATGAATGATTTATCAATACTGATGCACCGTTCGAAAAATGAAAAGTCATCGAAACTATCAAGATATGTATATAGTATATTTCAAGTACTCGTTTAAAGAAGTATTTTAATTAATTGCTTCAGAGATGCTTCAATTAATTACGTTGTCAATAATCACAATTTAGTAAGTTATTTAAATGAAAATAAACACTACTCTCACCAAATTTTAGAAACATAGTGATTAAATTTTATCTCTCGATTCCTATTATATCAAAAATATTATTTGTGATCAGAAATGTTGTGACCAATTAATCTGCACAAACGACTTAGAATGAAGTCGCCGTCTCGTAGGTTCAAAAACCTGATTTTTATTAAAATCGTCATCAAGAATGTTCGTTTTCACACTGGTGTGAATATTGCGAATCGTTCTTTGTTCTTCATAGACAAGATGCCGCCAGAAAGTCTGCTTCTCCTGCATGACTCACAGCGAAACAAACATGTGCCCAGTCGTTCCTCATGACGAATTCGTCAGCAAAGGGGTGAGAGAACAATACCTATCTGATAACCTCGCATAAGAGACATTCGCATCTAAGTAATGAAAATGAGATAATCTGCTTATTAAAAACGGTGACTCGTTCATGTTTGTGCCCCATCTATGTTTCTTTATAACTAATGCCTTCTATTTTTTTGAAGGCTAACTTCCTATAAAATGCTTAAGAACATGATGCAAGTTCGGGAACTTTTTGTTGAAACTGTCGTATAGAAAACCCCATTTTTTTATTCAATTATTTTTTTTTCTATATGCACACACACATACATACACATTTCATATATTTTAATATCAACTATTTTTTTTAAAAAAAAAAAATTATATTAGAGCGAGAAATCTTGTGCATTTGTCAATTGTTCTTAAAAATTTTGGGGCATAGTATGTGATATGCGAATATGTAAATATATGTATTAAAAATCTTTCCAAAATTTATTTTTATTTTGAAACATTTTTATCTGGTTTTGTTCAAGAGGTCGTGGTAAGCTAGTGGTCGGGTTCACGAACTCATGGCGAGTCCTGATGCCTCTGAAGATCCACTGTGTCGAAGGGCTGATCTACCACATTTACGGGGTGTGGAAGTAAGAAGAGTGGGATGCTGGCCAGTGGCGTAATGGAAAATATTAGCCAACCCCCCGTCAAAGTCAGGTTTTTTTGCCTTTAATATTTTATAAATTGCTTAAATATGTACTTAGTGTCAGTCAAGTTTGGATCTCCTAAATTCTGCCCCCCCCCTCCCTGTGACGGGGGGATTTTGTAGATGTACGTTACGCTACTGGTGCAGGCTCAGATGTCACTTGACAATGGTTTAAATTTCAGAGGTCCTTTGTTAAGAAACCGTCATTTTGCTTTAAGATGGACTTTAATTAACTCTAGTTGATTTCAGTTAATAATATAGGTGTCAAATATAGTTTGTATATTGATTAGTTACAAATCTAAATCTTTTTAATTGCTGAAAATGATGAATACGACAGACTCAGGTCAAGAATCATTCTAATAGTTCATAGTCATTGTATTTAACATTTTTAAAATACTGAAATCCGATATTAAATAACATTTAGGAACTGCGAATATTTTTAAGAGACTGAAAACACTTAAAATAACCGTAGGTGCAGAATTATAATGACATTATCTTAAGAAAAACTGGATAAACAATGTAAATAGTTTAAATTTTGAATATGCAACATCACATTGTTTTAAACAGTATTTGGATGCAAAAAATGAAAAATCCCAATTTTTCTGGATTGCAGCCTTTTCATTCCCATCAAGAATTTGCTAATCATATTAAAGACTTATGGAAACTGAAAAGATTCGAAAAACAGAAGTATATCAAGCTTTAAGTTCTATTATTTCAATCTTGTATAATGAAATTTTTTATTTTAGGCAGGTACATGATAGAAAGAATTGTGAACTTAATAACAATTACATAACAAATGCAAAGTGCACTGCATTTAAAAAATTACAAACACATCTCTTTCTCAACTCAAATAGTACTCAAACGTTTCTCTGTATCTGTTTCAGATTCATTCAGAAATTTTAAAATCAATACGTTTATTCAAAATATTCTATACGCTGAAATGAAAGAAAAGAGAGACAAAAATAAAATCAAAACTTCAAACAGATGGCTAGTTTTACAAGTGCGTTCATATTTTTCATTTCTTCTTTTCAAAATTCAACATTTTCTGTGGCTACAGGAATTACGCAAAAAATAAAGTGAGGGTAAAACACTTGAATCTTTGTTCAAATTGAAAAGAATAGCAATAATAAATTGAATCGCATCGCCGCGCTGTGAATCATGGGCATCCGCATTCTTCCCTTATCCGTACGATGAAAGGGAAACTCTTCACACAAAGAAGCGCAAGCGCAGTTTATACATTACGATGAGACCATAAAATACTGATTATTGCAAATGCTTTTCAAAACATCTATAAAATTTTTGATCTGCATTCTATCGCATTTATTTCTTGAATACTTCTTCAAAAACTTAATTTTTATATAAAAAGTAGAAAAACATGTCTCAACTTTGAGAATGGAATTTCTACACCAATACACATGCGCGGTTGCCCAATATTTATTGCTCTTATTTCCACGTTTCGTGACCGAAAAATAATTCACAAGCGGATATCCTTGAGCGATAACCAGCCAATTTTGGGAACCCTCCTTTAGTTTCGCGAATGGACACCGCCCGTTCGTTGGCTCGCCGGGCCAGTGGGTCACGTGACTTGTGGTGATGTGACGCACGGCAACTCAGCGACGGTCCCCGATGCTCATGAATGGAAATAAGGTGACTCAGATTGTTAGTCAATTCCCCTTAATTGAGTTGCGCTATGGGGAGTTCATGGTTTTTTAAAACGACAGAGTGCACAGATTTGGTGTTGAATGAGTTAGTGAATTTTTCACTGATTGCCTGTAAAAGGGGAATGCGGGCGTGCGTGGAAAAGTTTGCCTTATTTGTGCGTTTAATTGAATGCGTGCTCAAGCGCTGATGACATTGTTCGGAATGCGAGTATGTTTTGTTTTTTGACAGGTTAAGACAATTTTGGAACTTAATTTATTTCTTCTTCTTTCATTATTTATGTTCAAGACAATAGAAGGCATTTTGTTTTTTAATTTTAGAAAATCATTATTATATTTAATTTGTTCTGGTAAGAAAACTTGTAAAGTGCTGTTCTTAATAATTCCTAAGCTAATAAACTAAAACTAAAAATGTTCTGCTCAATTTTTTTTGAGGAAAGAGTCATTTTTACAACTGATTTCTTTTTTTAAATTTTGCCTCACTTATTTTTCAGTGCAATTATTACAAGAGGAAATCATTGGCAGAAACAATAAAGGATATTTTTAATTGTCTTCTTTACACATTAAAAAAATAAAAGAAAGAAAACTTGTATCTGGGCTTCAAAAAATAATATTCTTTAAATATTTGGCTGTCATTTTTAAATTTAAATAAATATTAAAAAAATATATTTATTGGATATTACGACATTTTGTATGAATTAAAGGATAAGTTTTTAAGCAATTTATGAGTGTATTTTTCTCTATTCTCCTTGCAAGAAATGAGAATAAAAGAAATGTAAATAACATTACCCGAAATAAAAAAGATTGGGATTCCTTCTGAAAGATGTATGATAACTTGATAAAAAGTTTTAGGAATAAAATTCTTATTATTCATTTAACATTTTTTTAATGACCCGTGCATAACTTTCATGTTAGGAAAATTAATATTCTAGTCATACATTTTTCGAAGTCCGGATTCAGCTTTCACGGGGAAAAAATTATTAACTGGTAACTCTTCTGAATTTTGAATTTATTTCTTAAATTAGATGACAAAATAATGTATTTTAGCACGAAATAAATTTTTTTCCCTTTCAAATCATAAATATTAGACAGAGGAAAGTATATACGTACTAATTGATTCTACAAGGATATTTTCTTGTTACTTAAAACCCTGAAAATGCATCGAAATAAAAAGAAATTCAAGTTATTTAAAAACAAAATCTTCAAGTATACATATATTGCAGTTAATGGACTCGATACACCTGACGTCATAATCACGTGATGATATACAAAACAAATAGCACGTGTTTGATTCGACTGAGTATTTTGGCGGAATTTTCGTATTTACATTCTATCAAAACAAATGAAAGAAGTTGTTCCAAAAGAAATTTCGACTGAAATGTGTGTACTTTTTAATTATTTCATTTTCAATATTTTTTTTTTTTTATCAAATACGCTGACGATTTTTAAAGTTTTAAAGAGTCTGAAATATTTTCTGAGCATTTCGAATTCGAAGAATTTTAATTTTGCAAAACATACACAGATTCAGGGTACCACTTCTGTGATCTATTCTGAATGCTCTGTATTTGTTAAGTATGTAGTTGATTACCTACGTTTTTTTTCAATTCCTACTGTTAGTTCACACTTTCTCAATATTTATTTATGTTTCAAATTTTCAATCGTTAGTAAAATACATTTTAAAGCGCTCGATTGAGCTAAAATTTTATATACATGATTATTTTGGTTGCAATACAGAATTTAATTAATAAAAATTAATTGATTAAAACTAATTATTCTAATAATTATAAATACATCCATGTTGGCATCATTTTTGGCGACATAGTGACCATTTTGGCGACTTGTGTCCAAAATTAAAAAGGTTTTTTCTCGCATTTTAAAACATTCAGTTGAACTGAATTTGAAAACACATTTGTTTTGGATAGCAATGCAATACTTTAATGATAATTAATAAAAATTAATTGTCACTTAATGTTGTGATTCTTCATATGTATACACATATTTATATTAACTATAATTATTTGATAAAAATAACTAAAATAAAATTTCTTACCTAAGAAGGAATTGACTTATTTTTTTTATAATACTTGTTTTTGTTATTTTAAGATTATTTTCGACAATTTTACAAGCAGTACAGACAAAAATTTGAAAACTGAACTGTCTTAATAAAGAAATTTGTTCTGTTAAATTTTATTGGAATAAAATCTCCTCTTAAATTTTGCCATCCATTTAGTAGCAATACAAATACTTTTTAATTTATAGAAATATCATCATAACTTTGTTCATTTTATTTCCTAACTGTGTATATAATGTTAATATATATCTATGCATTTTCTATGTTGCAGTCATTTGAAATTTTATTGTACTGTATGTTGATAAATGTGTCGACTTCAAAGCATTTCAATTTTGCAGACACGAAAAAACAAACAGGGTTCTACTTCTGGGACCTGTTCTGATTTTCTAACTGATGAATAAGTATGCAGTTGAACTCACCTACATTTTTTCTTTTTTCTCTTTATATAACTATTTTCACTAATTTAACAAGCATGATAGATAAGATTTTGAAACTGAACTGGCTCAGCAAAGTCATTGTTTTGTAATTTTCAGAAATACACTTACTAATACAAGTAAATTAATGAAGTTCATATGTACTTTAAAAAATATGCATCCATAAATGTATAATGCTGTATGGTGAAGAACATACAATATATTTTAATAATTTGTGAGATTCATATTCCACTATTTTTTCCAGAAATCAGGGAATAAATCAGTTCGATACTGAAGAGCTAGATCATATAGAAATTGAGAAGCACGTATCTATCTATATTCTTAAAATACTGATTGCATTAACTTTTCCTAATATTAAAAAACAATTACGATAAAAGAAAATTTCTAATTATCAATTTTACTATACTACAACTGACATTTTAAATTTCACGTTATTTTTATTTTACATTTTTATAAGCTTTAAATTCATGAGTAGTTACATATACATGCATAATTATGTAAATTTTTTTTAAAAAATTCTTTTAATACAGGGATAGCAAACGTTACATTCTGATTAAGTCCAGCACTTTCCATTCCTTCCTAGATAAGCTTGCCTTTCACAAAACAGAATAGAAGCAGAAGAATATTGTACAGAAAATAAATGCATTGCAAATAACATTAAGTGATTTGCATATGAAAACCTTAACAGAGGGTTTCATTGTAAGAGATTTTTTAGTGTATTCAATGTTTTAAATATTAAAAATACCTTAATGTCCCCCCAAAATAATATTTTGCAAGTGATTGATATGTTTTTGGTAAAATTAAGGACAGGTATGTCCAACACACACCCAATAGAACATATGTTTAGTTAATCTAAATATTACACATCTTCACAGTAGTTAACAGAGATACTTCAGTATTTAATTATCTAAAAATTAGGATGCAAAAATCTGATATGTAACCATACATGTTGTATCAAAAACAGTATACATACATATAAATCAAAAACTTGTTGTTTTTAATAATTTTAGAATATTACAGGGAAAAAGAAACATTTTTGAGAACCATTCACTATAGGAAATGGAAAAATATTTTAATTTACTACAGCTTCATTAATGTTTATACTTGATGATTAATCAAGTACCATTTTTAAACATTAAAGGTCAAAATTATCATTTACCATTTGTAAAATTACATGTAAAAAATTATGCAACATTGTGAAAGTCTTTACTCGCTGTGCTATTTTAGGTAAAAGATATGATTGATTGAGAATTGAATTCCAAATATTATAATAAATTAAGGTATTAAAATTTTTTAATTAAAATCTGTGTATAATAGAATATGTTTGTGTCCATTTATGGAATATGAAAGTCCTGCTCACTCTTACATGATCAAAATAAAAAAGTCATTTTTGAATCCATAATTCATTTACAAAAAAATAATAATTGTAATATATTTGTGTGGTATCTATTAGCACAACATTTGTTTTTCAGAGTTTGACTGTGGTATAAACCTATCACACAGATGTACAATTTTTTTACTATGTATTACAAATAAGCATTTATAGGTATTTGCACAATTTGTAGAAGATTTATCATTATTGATTAGATTTGTGCTTTATATCGATTTATTTTTACATAAATATAAGTCTAAAAGACTCATGAATATTGATATTATCCTGCTTATAAGTCCTGAATAAATTTTTCGCATTGAGTTACTTACAAATATTGACCCAAGAAGAGTACTTGGATCAATTATATATTTGAGAATTAGGATCATGGAACCAAATCTGGCTTTATGTATAGACATTTGATTCTGTGGGATGTTGTTGCATTATACAGCCAATAACTGGAGCTGTTCCTGCTCATGTTTGAACACAGTAATATAATAACATAATTTTTTAAAGTTCTTGATGTGTTTTTGCTTGGCAAAATTATTTGGCAGTTTAATTAATAAGTTCCTAATTTTGGAATGGTATGAGTACTGATTTAGCATTTCTTTGAAAACTTTGAAGTAATTTAATATTTTGCTCAAGAATAATTTGGAAAACTGAAAAGTTTCTTGAAATTTAGGATTTTCCTTGTAAACTAATGATACAATTAGTTAATTATCTTTCTTATAAGTAGTAGAAACTTATTTTGATTAGAATGGAACTCCGTTTATTCATGATAAACTTTGGTAACTTGTTGATGTTTAATAATGATTTTAATCTTTAATAATATAATTTGGTGGCAAGCTTCTCAATGGTATGGGCCACAAGAAAGTGTCAAAAAATTGTTTT
>BMAO01015970.1:0-20729 GCA_019973975.1 Trichonephila clavata
TGATACTTCGTTCAGTTACGTATTGCTGTGTTCTCTATTAACTTAATATATCTAAGTAAATCTTGCCATCAGATGTATTATTGTTGAATACTCTTTTAACATTAATAGTACATGTGGCTGGTTCAAAACGTCATGATTAGTGATTGATAATTAAAGTATCTGCAGCCCTCTAACTGCTTGATTCAATTATGTTGGGCTTGAATTTTCATGAGCTATTAGGGAACTTCGTAAACACTAACTTGGTTCAATAGGTTGGAGGGTGTACTATCTGAGAGAAAATATTTAATTTAGCATGTTTTCTCATTAAATGTATGAATTTTCTAATTTAATATTTCTAATTATAGAAACATTTTATTTTTATTTTATAATTGAAGTAACTATATGTGTAGGTAAGAACATCTGCAAGTTATGGAAGTTAGTAGACTCGTTTGCAAATCCTTAAGGTATCAACTACTTTGGAAACCAATAGTTTTTAAAATGGAGATACTATGAACTTTTTGAGTGGTTTGATTTTAATTTTATTTTACGAAAAATTATAAAACTTATTAGAGAAAAAGAAATTATTACTAAAATAGGAAAAATAAATAAATTTACAAAAATAACATAAACAGGGCTCTCTGTACAAAAATTTATACACAAATTCAATTTTCAATTTTGATGTGTTGTTCATTTTGAATGACTTTCAGGATAGGAGACATTTAGTTTAAAGAACCCTGAGACCCCTTTATCCTGGTTCTCATATGAAATTACTTAAAAACGTATTTGCACTCGCATAAGGCACTGTAAATTTTAATAAATCAAAGAGATGGATAAATCTAGAAGGCGAAAACTCTTCTGTCATTATACAGAACATACATAAAAATTTAAGGTTAATTATTTCTAAAATTATTTGAGCAATTGCTGTCCCAGTTTCAGTTTTTCGGAGGGAACCCATTCAGGTAAAACGTATTTTAAATTATGACATATCTTGTAAAAGTAATTTCATCTGCGTTGTAAACACTTATAGTTTTGTTCTACTGAACGAAAATAAAAATAAACTTGATATTTTATAGATAATAAGATAGTCTATAAAATAAAACGTAAGAAAAATTTATCAATTTTGACAAAGTTACAATTTTAGTGTAGTCGGATGCAATAACTGGCATTTTCTTTGAAGGTATGGACACAGTTGGTTTTCAATGACAAACGTCTGAACAATAATAGTTTATACATAGAAAAAGTTCCCGATATGCTCTTCCATGTAAAATAATTCTTGGTTGAAAATACAAACTTATGCAAGTTTTCAAAGGAGTACTTGGCTATTACTAGAAACGCCTCGTATATAAATCAGTTTCTCAGTTTTAATAGAAGTTTGTCCAGTGTGGATGATAATTCCAAAATTATTATTATTTCTCTAATTCCGTGTTAGAACCGCATATATAACTGCCATAAAGAAAGGCATTTATAAAGGTGGATTTGAAACTTGGATAAAAATATATCTATGATGATGAGATATTCACGTTAGATGTGGATTTTATTTTACTCTTAATGGGAATAAACAACATAATTTTCAGTTTAAATTCCGTTCTTCTGCGTATTTTGTTTAACTCAAATTAACATCTCTGAGGAAAGAATTAAAATATATAATTTACTGCAATGTAGACATAAAGTATTCGGAAAAGTCATCTTTTGCCTCAAAGATTTAATGCGTGGACCAATTCCTTTAAAAGTTGATCAAGTCAACTTGCGCCGCCTCTAATGAAGAATGCATGGTTCAGGTTAGTTTCGAATAAATGATATTTAAATCATGAAGCATTCTTAAGCGACGTTCTTCTTTGAACTAGTGACTCAACTTAAAGGATGTATGGATATTACGCTCTTCACAGAATACTAGTTCCAGGGGTAGGCGGCTTGTATAACTCAAGAGGCCTGATGTGGGGGCGGAGGAGGATTCTGGAGGGCCACACCTATTTGGAAATGATTACGTTTAATATAAAATAACAAATATAAGTTAAGTAAAAATAGTGCCAGTTTTAATCAGAGCCAGTCATTTTCTCAATTCATACTGTTCTATAGATATATATATACAAGCACATTTAATTTAGAATCCCTTTAATGATATAAATATACCGTATCCGTATTTTTCTGGGGTTTCAAATCGGACTAAAATTGCTTCCTATTCCTAAATCCTCATCACAGCCTGCGAATTATACCAACCAACTTGCAAATATATTTACTCTTATTGATCTTCATACAAGAAAATCTTTGTGCTTATACAAATACATGTCGATTACAACATAAGGAGCAGTTTCCCTGCAAATTTCTTTATATATATAAAATGTTCCAGTTGCAAAAGATTTGATTTATTCATATATGGAAATGTTCCAGCTGGAAAAGATTTGTAAATGTAAATGCTATAGCATTAAACATTTTCTTCACTCTGTGATCTAAATTCAAACCAAATATAAGTTCAAGTTGTAGTAATCGGGTGTTGCTTCAGTATCAGCAGTAATGGATAACAAAGCAAATTGAATTTAGGCCCAGTTTTTTAAAATCTTGAAATCTTCTTGTAACCTCGCCTCCAAATCTATAGATGATCTTTTAGTGTAAACACTTTCTCATGAATTTGCTTTCCAAATAGTGAAAAAGAAAAGACGAATCTTTGTTCGGGAAAGGGGAAGAAATCCCTATTTACGGCTGGTTTTTTTAATGTTTTGGAGGGATGCAGATGATCCTCAGGCTGCTAGTTGTCCATCCCTGTACAGCGAACTGAAAATGGAGAAAGTTTTTTATTGCTTTTTCGATGTACCTATGAGTCTAACACTTCCTTTCCAGTAAATTTTTGAGTTAGCTTGTGAAAAAAATTCTTTCCCCCCTTCCCACTGGAGGGGTGGCAGGAAATGAGTGGACTAACCCAAAGTTGTCTCGAGATCAACCGGACCTAAGGCCCTCCAATATAATTGAATAGTTTGGCATAAGTGATAATAGTTCCAAAGGCCGCAAGGATAAACTTCTTCGTATATTCACAATTATCCAAACTGAAAGGTACACTTCTTTCGTGATACAGACGAAATAATGTGAATGGCTTTGGGAAAGGCTTTTGCACTTTTCTGAACCCATTCGGACGCTTCAAAAACAAACGCAGCACTAGTAGTTGCAGTTAAAAACACACACATGAGTTCAATAAGCTGCATAGATCAATCAAAGTGAGAAAAGTTTTTGAATGGAAAATGTACGAAATTGTGAGGTAAATGGTGATGGCCACATAAATCCTGACCCAAAATACGAAAGAAGAAATCTGGTTGTCAATAAAATTCACCATTTTTTCGAGATTTAGGTAAGATTGGGATAGTTCCTTGTAACTCGTTCCAGAATGTTCGTCTATCTTCCTTAAGAAATTCTGCATGGCACCTTTTATTTGGAAACACCATCGAATAAAACAAAACAAACGTGTTTATCGGTAGCAAAAGAAATATTAAAAAATACATCCTGTACATTAGGTAAGCCACTTTGGGATGATATATAATTTTATTCACGTTCTGAAACAGCATTTTATAATGTACTTGAGAGGAATATATATAACAACTTATTGTGAAAGTCAAAAGCATAGCGTGTATAAAAGACCAAATGTAAGCGCATCTTACATTATTGTGCTCCTCTTTTTTGCTTATAGAACATAAAAGATGAGCTTCTTGCTGTAGTCGAGAGAGAGAAGAGAGAGAGAGATTCCATGACGTTCCCAAGCGAAAGCGTGTTAATTTAGAATACCAGTTCTACTTACGATGATTATTTATCGAAATACTGAAATTTTTCTTTTCTTTAAAACATACACGTGGAGAAAGTATTGGAAAAAAGTGATCACTAAGTTGAAAAATAAATTAATAAAATACGGAAAAATTATTTTAAAGCTTCTTTTTCTTGAACGCGGTATACTTATAATTGCACTGAAGCGAAATAAATAAAAATGCCTTTATAAAAAAGTTTGCTATACTTAACCGTTTTATCCATACCGAAATATCAGTAAACAACGTTTTGTATGGATTTAAATATTGAACGAGGAATGTTTTCTTAATTTTTTACACATTGTATTATTGAAAAATATACGTTATATATGACTTTAAAAAACAACTTGTTTTGAAATAAGAAAAGTTTGTAAATAACCCTACAGATCTCTGTGTTGTACTCAGAGTGCAATATAGAGGGCTTAAGCGTGGTTTTTTTATCAAAGAGATTGTTTTGACGACTGTTACTAGGCACTTTGTACTACTTGTATTCTCATTTTTTTTAGATGCCATTTCTAAATCACCAATATATATTACATAGTAAATATTACATTCAAATCGACTATGATAATGGAATATAGGAGAATGCTTCTATGTATTTGTTAATTCCTATTTCAATTAGGTTCAGAAAGTTTTTCAATCGCTTTATCTTTGATATTTTTGTTTTTTTATTGCATATTTTTAAATGTATTAGTCAGTTCCAATAAAAGCAATTTTAACATTTTTGGTATTCAATACACCAATTAAAATAAAGAATAATAAATTTTAATTCTATTAAATTGTATTGTAAAATGCATAAAATTAATTAAATGGGAGAAAGAAATAAAAAATACGAACACAATTAAAAAAGAGCTCTTTCTCGCATGCATTCATCGATTCATAAATAATATGTTGTCCATTTCGTGTTACTGATTGCAAATTCAGGTTGAGAGCTTTGAAATTAAATTAGTATAATGGATTTTGGTGTAAGACTTATATGTTCTGGAGTAAAAAGAAATACTTATTTTATTGTTAATTTTTAGGTATATGAAGCAAAATTACCTTTCGAATTTAATTTCTGTATTCAAATTTGTAATGATAAATTACTAAAAAGGTAATTATTATAAATTAATTAATTGAAATCATTCAATATAGTACTTTCTAGAAGCATATTTTTTTCAACAATTCGTTTTTTAAAATAACTACCTTACGAATGTAGGTTAAAATACATGTACACAATGTAAGAGAAAAAATCGATCTAAAACATGTAAACGTACAATGCATCTTTGTGCAAACTTGGAATATTAATCAGAAGAAGCAATAGTAACACAATAAGTAGTATAGTTAAAGGCAGAATAGCTATTATATGTCTAGCTCCTTTTTAAATTTCTTTATATAGCACAATATATTTGCACATCACATTTCCTCTGTAAGGATAAGAGAGTTAAAATGTTCAATAATTTTAGGTAAAAAGCCGTGTTACTTTCAACAGGGAACCTTACGGGATATAGCCGTTTCATACTTACGTATGTAAATAAAGGAACTATATTATAGTTATTTCAATGTCAATCTTGGAAAGTTTTATTTAGACATTTGTTTTTGATTTGTTAGCGAGAATATTTCTCTTCACTCTGAATTGAAATATACTGTTATGGCTAGTATTCATAAGCGCTGATTCTTTTCTTATAAATAGTAGCCAATTCTAGAATTCTTCGATTGATTATAGATTCCATGTCTATACTAAAGGTTCTACTGGAGGGGATATTAAAAATACCGGAATTGTATTTTTTTTCTACGTACCTTACATTGGCTTATGCCTCAGAAAAATATTTGATAACTCTGATGCTGAAATAGATGTAATTTCTTTAGCCTTAGACAACATATATCAGTGTGTAAAGGATAATATTGTAATTTTTGTTGATTCCAAAGAGGCATTGACGATCTTACAACTACCAATCATTGTGAAAGCGAGATTTCCAGGATCTGTACGGAAAAAATTTTTTAATATAATGAACTACATAGCATTACAATGGATTCCAAGTCATTGCGGCAAATGAAAAGGCAAATGTATTAGCGAAGAGTAAATCCTATAGGATTGGTGTTTATTTTTATCATTCTACATTGTATAGGATTGTTAATCGACTTAAGATTGAAAGACAGGAATCAGGCATAGGATAAGAGGAAACTTATTTTCAGTTCGGTGTTAGTAAGTTTAAAAGAACAACTGTTACAGAACAATGATTCATGAATACAGAAAAATTCCGAATTGATTGTCTTCTTTTATTAAACTGCATAAAGCACATACTATTTTGCAGACAGGGTAAGGATTAAAGTTATACATCCCATTATAAAAATTTATAATTTTTTTTCTCGTATTATTTTTTAAAAAAGTATAAATGAACAAAGATAAGTCAATATATAATATATTTGATTTATAGAATGAAAAGAAATTCTTCATGGAAGGAAACAGAACTCTTTAAAAACTACTATCTGAATTCAGTAGTAATTTTTTATCATAAAAATGTATAAAGTGATAAAGAGAATTTTTTTTTGAAACTGATAATTATTTTTCAAGAAATCAGTATTTTTAATTAAAAATATTTTTTATAGTAGTAATTATTAACCTTCAATTAACTTGATTTTAACACCATTTTTTTGCGAGAAGTCCCCCCCCCCCACACACACACTGGGAGCTATCCAAAGAAGTAATCTCATAATTTGCATTTATTAACGCTCTTTTATAAACTTCACTTGTATGTAACGGAATCTTTGAACTCCATTTTTACCCACTTTAAAGGGTCAGATTTATTCGAAATTTTGCTCAACTTCTCAAAGACCGATGACAATACAATAATTGAATAATTTTGTTCCTTGTCTTGATTAGAACATCAGGATTAACGATTTTCCATTTTCAGATCCCATCCCCATCTGGCGACTAATTCCGGATCCATTTCCAGATTTGGTGACTTATTCTAGAATTGGTGACTAAAAGATTAAGTTACAACTTAGTTCGATTAACTATAAAAGAGTATTTTTTCATTTTTTATAAGCTATAGTTTATATATCGCATAACATGATATTCATAAAATATAATTTGTAAATACTAAAATTTGCAAAAGGAGTTACAAATTAGCTATGCTTTTTATTCACAAATTTTAGAATTTATGCACATTACTTTCCATCAAATATCAGAAAACAGAAATCAGCATTTAGTGGGACAATGTAAGCTTCACAAAAAAAAAAAATTTCTCTTCTCACGCGTTTTATTACAGCAGAAACGTCACCGTCTATATGTTCTTTTGTAAATTTATCATACATGTTCTTACCAACTCAAGTCAATCCTACGCATCTGTGACAGAATTCTTCCTCCTCAGGAAACTTAGCGGTCGTCCTTTGCGCTTACGACTTGAAAATCTAAAAATCGACTCTCGTGGTGGCTAAAGAGCTAGAAGCACAAATCATAGGTGGAAAATAAGTTTCCCATCGAGTCTTAAAAATTAACGAAGTTGATGGGATGTATACTTCCCATGAGTTATTAAGGTTTATCTGAAGAAACTTTAAACTTATTGAGTGGACTTAAAGTGTAAAGCATCAAAGTATAAGTGAAGAGTATTCCACATATACCAAAAATAAAATTTCTTCTATGGGAGTAAGTTGCCACACAGTGAATGCTATTTCCCTTTCGGCAACATAATGAATCGTTGATGTTGAAACTTGATTTTCCTTCTTCTTCAGGCATAATTAAAGCCATGGTACTCACTTCAGCAGAAGCTTCTGCAATCGACGACGCGGACAATGTCATTGTTATGAATAATACAAAAATGTTGAGAAACAAATGATATGTTGTAGCGGGTTTATCATACACGTTTGGGTGTAATGTAACGTACAATGAAAAGCACATAGTACATGAACTGTAAATTACTGTTGTAAATACAAGAGATCCAACAGTCTTATCTATATCGTGAATCTTTGATTTGACTACGAAGTAAGTATACAGAACTATTTCATAGTTTAATTTATTTCTTGCAAGCAAAGATGCTGCAAAGTGCTTTAGAATGGTTGTTGTGTCACAGCATACAACAAGATAAAATAACATAAAATTCACCACAGGGACGTTGAAGAATATTAGAATATAAATATCAAAAAGTACTGATATAATATCATTATATAACTGTTCACTTAAACAGTTTCCAAAGAATATGTAACAAATATCAAAGTGAAACTTTCTAATGAATATCTTGTAAACCAGTATGGCTATATTTGACGATATACTGAGAATGATGAGAATTTTTAAACATGTGTTTTTAGGCTCCTTGCTCTTTTTCAGCTCTTCTAAAATTTTGACAATTTTCTTCAACTGATTCCTTTTTTTAACTAAAATGCAGCGATGAACGGTAGTATCGATTGATACTGTCATAACAGAAATCGATAAAACAGTGTTTTTAGTATAGAATGCCATAGACAACGATACACATAATTTAAGTAATATAGCTGCAACATTGATGGAAGCGAGAAGTATGCAAAACATTCGTTCAGTGCAATTGGCGTTAGAAGCGGGAATCATTGAATAGATGTCAGAGAAATGGAACAAGTTAAATATATAACTGTACGGGGAAACCATGTTAATACTCTCTTTCTAAAGTGAAATAAAATAGAACTGATTGTCTTGCCGGATTAATTCTTCTCAGAGACTTCGTATTTTATAAAGTTCATGGATTTTGAATATCAGTGTCAACTACAGAAAGTTGTTTTTTTTAGTTAGAACTCTTTTCATCACATACAATCATTCACCTAATCAATAAATTTTCATTGAATTTTAAAGTCGATTCAGCGTTAATGTTAACACGTTTATTATTATTATTTTGCTATTTAATTGAAAAATACTTTGATGAAGGTTTGGTCCTTGTTTTTGAACATGATTATTGGTGTTTTTTTCTTAGGAGTCACAATTTTAATAAATTCTTTTTTGCGTCTCTTTAAAGGAAAAATATACAAGGCACGCCTTCAAAGGAAGAAACGTGAAGAATTTCAGTTGAAGGTCGAGAATACTATTCGACCATAGGTCCCTTGTCACCCCTTGCGTGTCGGATTTTTAAGTCAAAGATCGGCTTAGGAACTATGCTGGTTGCACGCTCGATTAAAGGAAGTTCAAAGGTTGACTTGCCCATGTACTTAAGTGTCGGCATTGTGCCCTTTTCTTCGAGAAACTAAGTAACGGTAAGGAAATCATAAGTTGATTAACAGGCAGGTCGGTCTTTTAGTGGAGACCGCCGCATACTCCCCCTCTAATATCATCGTGATGATACAATATAACCGGAGAAGTAGAAACGACGACCAAAACTGGTTTGGCGAAGGCTTAACTTGGCTATATTTCTATTTAACTCTTTTTTATATGATGAATATCGTCCGAATTCTGAATAAATGCAGGTTTTAATCTATCAACCGAGATAGATGTAGTCTTGCAATGACTACCGGTCACTGAGAAAGGGATCCCGGAGTGATCCTCCATCCCATACCTAACTAGTTCTGATATGGTATGGTAGAAGAGGAAGAACCTGAGTGGCAGTACCGGAGCTGTGGCACGTATGTTTATTTGTATCACCGACTTACGCTACCACTCCAACTCCGAGCATATCTTAGGTGAGGGGGGTGGAGAGGAATCCCTTTTCAGGTCGGACGTTAAGGGTATTTATTCCTGTTTTTTGTTATTTGTGACTTGTGGAAGAAGAGCCCACTGCACATTTTTAGATATAAAGATATATTTAGAATTATTTTACTTGTGGTACCGTCTTGTGGCTATATGCAATAAAAGCGTTAGAAGATTCCATTAGAGGCAAGTTAAACTTATGAAAGCAGGTTAAAATTAACTTCAACACCACGTTAAAGAACAGTTTTCTGAGAGATGCAAAGATTTCTCCGAAGCTTGTATTCCTTTATTTTCCATCCTAATCAAAACTGATTTAATAGACCCAATAATAATCCCATTCGATTTGTCAATTTTTGAGCGAATAGAAGTTGATAATTTTTAAATGGAACTTGTTGAACATCTTCAGAATTATGGAAAATAAAATTTACGGAGTTACTGAAAAATTTGGAAGATAACTCTAGCAATAAATCGGCAGTCATTTTAAATTGCTGTATGTCATTGCCTGAAAGATTTATTTGTTTGAAAAAAGTAGCATGTGATCTGCATTCCCTGCTTTTGGTCCCACATATATATGTGAACAAATTTTTTCTCGTATGAAATATATTTTGAGTTCACTAAGAAATTGTTTAACTGTGCAAAATTGAGAATGACAAACTATACGCCTGATATTGCGACATTAAGAAGAGCTCTGCAAGGAAAGGTTTGCATTAAAATTTTAATTTTTTATTTCACTATGTTGCATGCACACGTTGTTTATTTTTAATTTTATGAATATTTTTAAAAATGAATTTATATGCATAATTTTAAATTTTATTTATATTGAAGAATATAGTCATATTTAATGTTTACTCCTTATTTCAATAAAAGAAAATCTTAAAAGATACATATTTATGTGTACAGATTTAATTTTTTATTTATGTTGAAGGAATAGTTATATTTTATGTTGTTTATTTTATGTCAATAAATATCTTTAAATGATAAACAATTAACGCATAATAAAACTCTAAATCTGTATCTGTATTTTTCACCTCTATTTCCTAACTCTGCATGTAGTGCCGTGAGAAAAGAATTGTTTCAAATATTTTCTATTGCATGGCACGCTGAATCATGTTGGTAGGTTGGTTTGGCACGGCATAGCTAATAGGTCGCCGACCCCCGATCTGCAGGATAGTGAATCCAGTATATAATATTAATGTTTGAGTACTTTTATATCTGCAAAAATATTCCAAATTTGGGTCCTCTTCTTTAACATTAGCCGAAAACAGCCTTAAAACAATTATATCATCTCAATACTTAAAATAATAAAAAGCCAAGTAATGTTAATACGTATTAGCCAAACTATTGCAAACAGGTTCTCTAAACCTTTAATTTGTTTATATATACATTACCATTAAATTTAATATAGTTTTTTTTATTAAAATTAATTCCATGAGAATTTAAAATTTTTGGCAATTTATAACTTTTTGAAGCTTAGAGTTACTGTGACTTCTTAAAATAACTTAAAATATCATAACTGTGAATTGAATAAATAATTTTATCTTTAAAAAATCTGTAATACCTTTACTATTTTAGATTATAGCTTTATTATCTTTATGGTTGATGAAATTTTGTAAAATATTTTGTAACATATCTTACCTGATAAATTGAGGTACGTTTAAAACCCTTTGTAAGAGTGTGAAATTTAACTGGATTTTATGAAACTTTTTTTTCGGTGCTAAAAAATATGCTTCTGGAATACAATTACACTCAATTTTATATACATTGCCATTACACGATTATCAATTTCTCTTTTACAAAGATCTTATTTATGAACAGATTTATTTTAAGAAAGAGTTTATCAACCATACTAGTATATAAATTTTTTACATAGTGCGTTAATTTTACAACGATATATTTACAGTCACAAAATTTATATTTCAAGTTGTAAATGCAGTAATGAGTTTAACATAAGCAAAATTTTGAATCAGAATCAAATTGACATTACAGAAATTTTAAATCTAATATATATAGGGTGTGTCTGGGCTTGATATTGTTTGGAGCCGAAATTGTAACTGACTTCTTTTCAGTTTTCAAAATGCAAGGACGAATTTATCCTAACCTGGTTCTCTGCTTGCATTCAGAGACGGTCAATAAAAATTCCTACACATGTACAGGGTAGCCATAATTAAACTGCCAGTGTTCAAAGAGCGCTGGAGAGAAAACCACTAAGAATATTCAAGTGAAATTTGGTATCTACACGTTTCAGAACATGCGCAAATCAAATATGCAAAGAAAAAAAAATTGCCATTTTCACCCGATACATGGCTCTGTACCGTATTCTAAACCAACCGGGGGCATATACAACTTCCAAAACCGATAAACAGTATAATGACGCATTCTAAAGAGGCTTATAAACAACATAAAATATTACTTACATTTTTTAAAACTCATACAATTCGCTTCAGTAATTAATATTTTACAGTATCATGTAATTAAAAATTTAACCTAAATGAAGATCACAAATTAAACTATTCATAAAGACGCTTTGGAAAACAATTAAACCATTAATTATTCAACGAAATTATCACATGATGCGCTCAATATGCGACCCACCAGATGCAATCACATGCTTGAAACATTTTAATTTTATAGGAATAACGCCGAAGAATGTGGCGGAACACTTAATGCACAGTTAACCAGGGAAGAGATAATGGCGGAGTTAGAGCGTGATTCTAGGCCATTTCGAAGAAAAATATATATATTTATGCTAATAAACGCATTTATTTGAGCAGGATTCAGGATTTCTTATTCGTGTTTTGATCTGTCAAATAATGTTTACTCAAAGACGTACTAAAGAATTTAAAGATTGAGAAAAGGAATATGTTAAATTTCCGCGCAAATTTTTTAACTCCTAAATTACAGAAAAAAAATCAATACTGTTATATTTTGTAGAATTACTAAATACCCCCAACTCTTTTTTTACATGGTATATTCGTTCCTTAGAAACCCATGCAAAATCGTGTAAAAAATGCATGCGACTTACGATAAATTTGGGGGGTAAGTTCCACACACAATTTAAGAAACACGTGAAAGATGATAAGTCTATAAATATTTTCGAAAAAAAATCCAGAGCAAAAAAGTAATAATAAAATCCCCATTTACATATTTATAAAATAAAAACATTTCATTTTTATTACAAACTAGCTTTTGCCCGCGGCTCCGCTCGCGTTGATGTCTTTAAATAACTGTCAAAGTCTTAATTATTATCATTAGAAAATAAATAATATTATATGGTAAATTTTTATTACTTGACTGGAACCAATAAAATTTAAATATTCTAAAATTGAGCTTAGTTTAAAAAAACTGAAAACGCAATTTATAAGAATAATAATTAACAACAAAAATTCAATAACTTAAACTATTAATATCTTTAAAAATCGAAAGTATCTACGTTTAATATATAATTCCTCTTTAAAAGTGCTCAAAACAGAATATTATTCTAAGATGCTACTGTATACCACATTATATGTTCTTCCGTCAGTTGCAAATATGTGAAGATTTGGGCATTGGGCACACCGATCAGGCTACATATAGTTGGCCATGGGAAAAACCTTGCTTTTCCAAATGCACCCCTGCTACCTGAAATGTTAGCTTTGTTAAAAGCAACAGTAAAATTGGAAATTGAACTTGTTTGAATTGAAATGGTAGGTCAGTGGGGATACTTGGAATTCGAGGTATGATAACATTATCCCTTTTCATGACAAATGTTCAAATATTGGCACCAAGTTTATTCTGCATCACTTTTGTGATCCAAAGCCTCGTTCCTTTACATAGTCGAGGAGCATCGAAATTTTGCATAACTGGTACATTCAGTTTTAATTGAAGTTTATGTGAGGGTACACCCGAATGTTCAAGTGAATTTAAGAACTCCGTGGAATATCAAGTACTTTTTTCTTTATCCATGATTGTATTAATTGATAAATATTTCTTCATCCCCCCCTTCTCCCCCGCACGTCGTTTAAATTTTCAATGTTGATTTTATAGACAATGTCATTGTTAGGCACCAATATTGATCTTGCTCGCAACCACTGATCCCAATTTAAATTTTGTTGCAAGCCCGGGTAAATTTGAGCAATAAGATTTACATCTTTTTCTTCTACATTATAAAATTCTCTGGAAGTAATATATAATCTCCAGCATTTGCGTCCAAACATCCATAACCGATTTTCAATTGCGTCTGTGCATAATGTTCCGAATCTACGTCATTATGACGATGCACTCTCATATTCGTCTTCAGACTGAATTGTTCAACTTTTGCCCATAAGCTGAATTCACCAGCCAATATATAATAAAGCTACCATTCCTCCTATAATATCTGTACTATCGCGTAAATCCTGAAGACTCCGATTAAACGCTTCTATAGCTTTATTATGAGGCATCTTACTTTCATCCTACACTAAAAGCTTACATTGTGGAAGCATCCTGCCTTGAGAGCTATTTTTTCTGAAATTTCAGATGAGTGAATCTTTTAATGCAAGATTAAGCGATAATTTTAAAACGGAATGTGCAGTACGACCGTTGGTCAGTAAAATCGCGGCTATACCAGTAGTAGTCATAGTAACTGCTGTCTTCTTGGTTTTTCTGGTGGTCATTAATAATAAGTTTAGCTAAAACTTTTTTCCGGTTCCTCCAGGGGCGTCGTTCCACTACTGGCGGATTCTATTTTACGTAACACTTGTTGGAAAACGTGACTTTGTTCTGGAGTTAATTGAGGGATAAATTTGTTACTTGATGTTGCAATGCTATAAAATCGTATTTTAATTCTCAAGCAATTTCATTATCTAAGCTATTTCCGTCTACACGTCTAGGACTAATCATTCCAAAATCATGTAGCTTCTTCCCAGCCATTCTGAAAACCTTTATTGCGTTTCGTTGTAGATGTGTTCTTTGAAAGGCATATTTGGTATAAAAAAATCTTCTTTGGTAAAATATCTTCCGCCATGTAGTCTTTGTACTTATTCCAAAAATTCAAAGTAATAAATACTTTCAAAACTAATTAAACTAATCAAAACTACTAAAGTAATCGAAACTTTTTATGAAACTGTCAATTAATATTACCATAGAATTTTCAATATCACAAGCGCGCAATTCGCTAAAACTTTATTTCGTTTCCCTCTTTAAAAAGTGGGAGAAAATTTGCATTAAAATATCTGGGATTGTCGGAATAGAAAACTTCTTAGCCAACTTGGCAATATTTCTCGAAGTTTGAGTTTGACTTTTAACAAACGTAACGTAATACACGTTAGACGTTTAATAAAAAACCATTTAAAAAATTGCTTTTTGTAAAGATGCTAAATTACACTATGTTTCAGTTATTTGTTACAAATGTGAGAAAATTTTTATTAAAAATTCCATTATTGACCATATGCATAATTTTGCGCCAACTTGGGGGGAGTAAGCAACGTGTCAACGTTTTACCCGCATACTCCTGTTCCCGTATGAATATGGAGAAAAATATTTTTTATTTTACTCCCTGATAATGTTGCTTTCCATTGGTGAAAGAATTTTTAAAATTGGACCAGAAGTATCCGAGATTAGCCGGAACTACAGACAGACAGACAGACAGACAAATTTTAAAAATTGAATTTTTGATATAAGTACCGTATATACCTTTAAATGCATTTAGTAAAAAGCTGCTAATTTGAAATTACAAACAGACACTTCAATTTTATTTATTTGTACAGAAAAAAAAATTAGAGTGCAGTGAGAATTTAGTCTCATAGTACTGCAACATATAAAAACTCAAATTGAAATTAGAAATAAAACTACTAACAAAAAACTATTCATCGCTTGTTGATAAAAAGGGAACACGTTTATTACAAACTGGATCAAAAATGCTATCATCAATAGATGTGTCAGATATGTCTAGCGCAATTATCAGCTTTGATTCAAATGAAGAATTGGTTCGTTAATAACAGCAATTTAATCAGACGGGTGAAGAATCTTGAACATTGCTTGCCACGTGTGGTCACGCATTATCTTGTTGGAATATGGCTGATGGCAAGCACTGAATTTATGGGAGGACCATGGGCTCCAACACCTCAGAGAAATAGCGCTAGCTGTTCAGTGTACTGGCAATGCGTACTAGACGAGGGTGGCAGTGAAATCCAATAGCACCCCAAATCATGATGCTGGACCGGATGCGAAGCATAACGCAACAGTTAAGCAACCTCTCACCACGGTGTATCCAAAATTGGACCTGAGCATCGAGATGTTGTAGGCAGAAGTGGGATTCGTCAGTAAAAACAATGCCATTCTCCATTTTGTTGTGCATGTCTACTGGTCATCGCACCATTGGCGGCGCAAGCGCATGTGGTTTCCATTCAAGGGTAAACGAAGCAATGGACACCTTGCAGACATAAAACCAAAGACCTTGACTTGACTTGACCTTCTGTCTTGAGGACAGAAAAGAATTTGTATGAAAGTAGAAAAATGAAGAAAATTCCAAGTTGTGAATAAATTTAAAGCTTTAAAATGGATTTATTTCATTAACGCATACCACAGTTTTATACAATTAAGCAAATCTGAACAATTACAAATTTTATAATATAGTAAAATGGAGCACGTTGTCGAATTTCCCTGGATTCTCCTCTAACGTAATGCCAAGAGTGCTCGACTTAGCTGACAAGGCGGTTCGAGGATAACGCGAGAAATGGACCAATAGAGGCATAAAGCGGGAAACGACAAGAAATAAGACGATAGCACAGCAAACGAGACATCAGACGGAAAGAACGACGTGACGATGTGGACGAGGACGACACCTCGTGCGCTATTTTTGAAAATGACTTAATTACTTTTTATTAACTTTGAGTTCCCTCTTGCAAACCTTGCACACCAAATTCCTCAAAGAATTGTGATAGAGGGTCCACTCAGGATAATCTAGTCCAATGATGCAACTTCATGTTTATTTCAGCCGTACATCAATGTTGGACGTGGTCGAGGAAAGGTTTTTGTCAATACTGCATGTTTAAGAATGATACAATTTTAATATTCAAAAAAGTGGTGCCAGTGCTTCATGTGCAGTACATGAAGAATTGTCTTCAATAGCTCCTCGTGTGCCTCCAGAGTCCCAGTAATGCAAAATAGAGATTTATTAGTTCAATCGCCTACTAATAAATGGTAACTTCGGTAAAGTCCCAGCGAAAGCACACACACATTTGGGGTGGGACAATCATAAGCAAGTCGAAAACTTGCTGGTATTCACTTTTATTACTTTATATGAAAGCATATTCAATATGTTCAAAGTATAGTCTTAAAAAGCGATAAGTAATTTTTCATAGTAAAGCAAGGGTCTATACTACTATTTAAAAAAATTACTTCAATTGAAAAACAAATCAATTAATTCATTGCAGAATGTATTTAAAATATTATCACTGTTGAAATTAAAACTTGGATTATATCATTAGCAAAAGCAGATAGTTGAATAATCTTTTGACATCTAAATGAAGAGATCCGTAAAAGTTAAATACAATTTTTCATATCGATTGAATAGGATTCATAAATATTCCTAAAATACGTAATTTTGAAATAATACAAATCTTAATTTTAAAATTTATATTTATTATAAAATCTGTAATCACAAATATTTTTAATATGGATTACTTGCTTCATATAATTGTCTGTACGAGCAAATATCTGTAAATGGGCTACAGAATTTATGTGCGTATTTGTAGTTTTTCAAAAGTTTTAATGCATTCGGTTCTATATTTAAATAAAAGGTTTCGGGTATATAATCCAAGAAATCTGTAAAGGAAATAGAAGGTTCTTATGTCAGAAAAATTTCCCATTTGTGTGTGTGTGTGTGTGTGTGTGTGTGTAAGTGAATTTAGTTCGCAATATATAATTAGAAGCAAAATCTGGTTTTTGCATAATGATTTCGAGTGTTAACGCTTTGTCAAACTGTGCACCGTTATCAAGAAGGCTTCGGTGAAATTCGTCTTTGAAAATATGTGTGTGTGTGTGTGATTCTGTTCTTCTGGAATTTTGGGAAACGTAGCAAATAGGAATAGAAGAGATCTAAGAAACAGATTTATAGGCTTTCTTATAATGAAAGTTTTCTTCATATTCCTACAATAAAACTCAATTTATTCGAATTATGATAAAATAAGCAATATATTTCGAATTGAATTTACTTATTTATTAGTTTAGATATATGGTAAATATATATATATTATATGGAGAAGGGAAATAAGTTATATAGGGATTATATATATATATGGAGAAAATTATCAATAGGATCTACCTATTGGGAGAGAAAGTTTTGTTGTATGGAGATCACAACACAAATTTAATTTGTCACAAAGGGCTTGAATTTTGATGAAGTCTTCCTTAGACGGTTTTAACTCAATTTTTTTCTGCAGTATAAAGATCCAAAAGTAATAACTGATTAATGACCATTGTGCAGAAAGTAATAAAATGTACTCTGCAAAATTTCTTAAATCGGCTGTTCTCTCTGCCAGTAACGTCAAATTAGTCCATTCAAGACGTCTGCGTCTTTCGATTTATCGGCGCTGTATTTTGGACATTTTTTCCCACTAAGAATTGTTGCATATGTCCTGAATAGTTGTTTCCTCTTATAACTATTTAGTATGCGTCTTCTGATCGATAAAAAAAATAAAAAGATACTGTAATGCTTGTTTTTGTTTAGGATTACTTTGATTTTTTTTTATTATAAAGCGAAAATATACCTATACTATTTTCTCTTTGTGGCAAAACTTAACACAAAAATTAATTTTCCTGTTTTATTTTCGCCATCTGTATACCATACTCCATCTCCAACCCTTTCCACATGGGTAGGTTTGGAAATTCTGGAAAAAAAAATCATTCCTTCCTATAGCTTAGCACCGTATCTTAAATAAAGAAGCCAAATTGTTTCTGCTGACGCCAAACGTAATATTCCCGCTAGTAACCTTTTATCAGATTTTCAACACAAGACGCAATCTCTTCTTGTCTGTAATTTCTTTTACATAATATATGAAATAACAATGAAAGCTAACATTTTTTATATGTATTTTGTGTCTTGTCGCCAATAAAGTATTCTTGCGAGATATGCCCTGTGAAACAGAAATGCACCAAATTAATTTATTAACGATTAAAACACATGTTTATACACGAGCAGAAATGATAACTTCTTTTGCATGAGACGTAAATGAAATATAAATCAAATTTACAACATCTATCGTACTATCCTCCACCACTTCGATGACGTTCCTCCCAAAGTAATGTGTTATAATTATATGTATATAATTCCCATAGAAGAACACAAATACGGGGAGGTAAGAATAAAAGTTTTCAAAAAATATGTCTTAGGTTTTCCATATTTACGAAGAGAAGAAATTCTTTAAAAAATCCATGGTAGGTTAAAAATAGTTTACAATGTCAGCTTGGAACATTAAGCTTCAAATCCTATTTCGTGAATATCGAGATCGTGTACAAATTATATCAATGACATGTACAGATGAAATATGAAAGACTACACTTAAAATTGCAATATCTATTACAAATAAAAATAACTAAAGGCAGAGGTTTCTCAGAAAGACAAAATTGATTATTAACAAAAACAAACCTTAAAGAAAACGCGAGACTTTAAAGAAGCCCGAATTCAAAGGACCTTAAAAGGTAACCTCACATAGCCTTCTAAAATGTGTGTGGGTTTCGCAAGGAAGATAGCCAGCTGAGAGGAAAGAAAAACAGGCAAAAACTAGAGAGAAAAGTAACGAAATACCAGGAGTGATCGCACAATGTACAGAACACCCACAGGGGCTCTCGTAGCATACACAAGGAAGTTGAAACACAAAATTGAAAAATAATAGAAATGGAGTCAAATAACACAAAGGTCGTGGTGGCTCCATAATGTGTTTATAAGAGAAAAGCGAATCCCTCAATACGAGTTCTACTGATCTAATAGAATTACAGACTTGATATTTGGCGGGTATGTTTCTTTAATGAGCAGCGATTCGCTGAGAAGTGAGTTTTCAAAAAATCTACTGATAATGGGGATTAGGGGATATGAATCACAAACATGCTTTTTAATTAAAGACATAAAATTTGTCAGACACGTTTCTTTTTGTTCAGTTAAGAAAGAACTATACGGAAACATTTTCGGGCGAGTAGCGTGGGCGTCACAAAAAACTCCCGTTTGGCTCTATTAAACCTATGAACTTTAAATTAAAGGGCAGGGGTCAATATTTGCTTAATTCCGAAAAGATCTTAGAGAGTATGTTTTATGGAAATCAAATATGTGTATGGAAGGAGGAGGGACAGTTATACTTATGTTTTTGAAACACAAATCCGGTTCATTTTATATCAAGAGGTGAGGACCATAAGAATGTTTTTGAATAAAATCGAAAGCCTATTGCTTGTGTGTGGACTAAGATATCTACAGCTATATAAACTTTACAGTGTAGGGGAGCGATGCACGTTAAATCTGTCAAGAGCTCAATGGTCCTCCCGTGGGTGTGGTGTGGTAGTTAGGAGAGGGGGTGCCAGCTCAGGTGTCGTTTGCGTCACTTCACAATGATTAAAATTTACGCGGTCCGACGCCAAAAGCCCTCGTGTTGCTAATTACTGCGACGTTAATATTCACTCACTCACTATATATACTACTAATCTCAGTACCACAACAGCCCATGAGGGGTAAGACCTACTGTGAAAATATCAGTATACGAGACCATTGGGCATTGAGGTGCTTGAGCAGATGTCCCAGTCAGGTGTTCACTCTGAAGCGAAACCTTCCAGTTTTTAGTCCTCAAGCAAGCTTGGTATTTATTTGTCCATCCACTGCCATGAAAGGCTGAGTAAACCTTGCCCACAATCCGAGGACAGAACCTCGGACCTAGGTGAGGATAGCACGATACGGTACCACTCGGTCCCTGGGCTATACTACATATATAGACACAATATTACGGAATACGCAGCAAAATGGGTGGGTAATAGTTAGTTTATTATACAAATAAGACGTTTTATGAGTTATAAGAAGGAGAGAAAGAGAGAAAAGAGGAAATTAATAAAACAAATACTCCTCTAGAAAGTTTCTGGCTTGTTTCCATGTTCTTGAGAGTTTATTTGAGAGTTACAAGTAGATTGGGAGACAGTGACACACTTTTGAATTTTATTTTGTTGATAAAGATTCAAAAGAACATTTATAGACCAAACAGATCGTTCGCACTGGAATAAAATAACACAAATTGAAAATTGCAGTTAAAGTGCAATAGGGCATATATATATATAAGATATTGGTGTCCACACGTCAGAGAGACACGAAAAATTTGTATTAAGCAATATTTAACATCTTAAAGCTAAGA
>BMAO01015971.1:0-26284 GCA_019973975.1 Trichonephila clavata
AAAAAAATCAGTTTTTTTTTTCTATAAAATTGCGTTAAAAATATAAGGAGAATTTTTTAAATTAAAGCGAATGATTTGTATACACAAGATTAATTCGAATAAGAAACTACATGAAAAAATAAATAAGAGATTATAATATGATTAATAATATTACGAGTACTTTGCTAAGAAAAAACAAACAAGCTAGTTATTTAAATGTATGAAACCTAATGGCTGAGTGATCGCACTTCCACACCACAAGGTCCGGGATTCAACCCTGGTCTGTTCAAGGATCAACTCAGTCTTTCATCCCTTCAGTGGGTCGATAAATGAGTACCAAGCTTGCTTGGGAACTAAACACTGGGGGTGTTCACGTCAGGTTGACCACCTGACCGGAACATCTGCTCATGCACCTCAGTGCCCAAGATCATAATAACTGAAATACTCATAGTGGATCTTCACTCTCTATGGGCTGTTGCACCACTGAGTTTGGTTTATACTTAAGTGCATAAGTATATACGTATCTAAAATATGAGCTGTTTTCAAAAGTGGACTAATTTAAGTAATTTTCTGTTTCAGCACTGCATCCAAGGCAAATGCAAAGACATTGTGACCATGACATCATCTCCATCCAATGCTGAAATAGTCGAAGATATGAAGGGTGCTGTAGCAGAATTTTTGGACAAGCTAAAATCGGCATTTCACCTGCTTGTATCTTGAGACTCACCGAGCTTATATGATAGTTTATACAAATTTTCACTTTTTTAAAAATATTCTCACATTGTGTCTTTCAATAAATCACCAAATACTTCAACATCTATCTGAGCACATATAAGGGGGAGTTATTTTATTTTTTTATCTCTCAGTTTTCTAAATATAAAATATGCAATTATTTCCTCTTGAAAACGTTAGTCTTTCTGAATAACTATCACAATTTTGGGACTTACGTACTATCGCAACAATGCAACGTTCAAAATAACTCGCCAAGGTGGTAACCCCGATTTCGCATGTGTCGTTCGTGTTGAAATTGGCAACCATGTGCTTCGTAGCGGAAAATGTCGCCCAATACGGCTGCGGTAATACGTAAGTACCGATTTTTTTTTCTTTGTTAAAAATATACATACAAGGATAAGGATACTTATCCTGGAGGACAAAGAACATTTAGGGAGTCACTGAGAGGGATTATAAATTGACTTAATGGCCTGATTTTTGCCGTTCACGTGATAAATACAATCGCGTGTTCATTGAATTTAAAACGATACGAGACTTGTACTAATTGCTCTACTTGCAAAAATTTAAACAAAATTTCAGATTGGATAATTAGATTAAGATGTTCGAATATTAGGATTCTTCAAAAAGTTTTCAGAATTAAAATGAATACTTTTACTATACGCGTGTGCCCTTAAATCGAGTGCATTTTATTTTCCTGTGTTAATTTATTTTGTTTGCAAGTTTTACTTTTATAACAAGCAAAAGTTGGCAATAGCGAAGCGCATGAATTAACAGGCTGAAAACACGTGATTATATTTATCATGTGACTATGACGTCACAAGAATTTATGAACGGATAGGCTGGAAACACGCTGTTGCATTTATCATATGACTATGACGTCGCATAAATTTAGCTCATTGTGAATGAGGGTGATTAGGTTCTCGTATTTCTTTTTGTTACAAATATTTTCAATAATTTATAATATTCATTGGTTGCAGTTAACATCAAGAATATCATGTATTGGAGTAATTGTTCTCATTCAAGAAAACCAATAACTTCCCTTATAAAAATTTCTTTAAGAATTAAAATGTGACTATTTAATGTAACAGAATTTTATTAATATACTTGATACCGGTTTTTTTTCTAGAAAATACAACTGAATCAAACAATAAATCCTATCGACATAAAATAAAGAAATATATAAGTTATAGAATGCAGTAGAAAATTATATAAATACAGTAATACCCCGAACTTACACGATAAGTGGGACTGAGACCCATGCGAGCCGCATAAATCGAACTCTCGTATGTCGGGTATAACTTCGGATATGAATTATTTTTAGTTTGGGCCTGAAAATGTGAGAAACGAAAGAAAATAATACGAGGGTGAGTTGGAAAATACGTTTCCCCTGTCAACTATAATCAGAGTTGAGTATGAAAGCCAAGGCATAGAATGGCACATTAAAGATTTCACATAATTTTATTTTTCCGCATAAGTATCAAGTACATATAGACATTTGTCATACAGCTTAATAAACGTCAAAAAACCCTACAGGAATACTACTTTGCATACGGAAGAAGCGTTTACTTCTGCTTGACTTTTTAGAAATTGGAGCCATCAATGCTACGCGGTACTGAACTCCCTGTCGAAATTGAAAGAGGCGATTCGGAAAAAGCGGCCTGGGCTTCTTAAATCTGGAGTTCTGTTTTTGGATGACAATGCGAGACCCCACTCGGTGACGGCAACGCAAAACCATAATGCAACTCTTGGTTGGGAGCGCTTACACCATCTTCCTTGCAGTCACATTTGGTGCATCTCGCACCAAATGACTTTCCTCTTTTTTTACGGCTTTGAAGAAGAATCTCGCCTGAAAAGCGCTTTGGAAGTAACGCTGAAGTCAAACAAGCTGTTTAAAGCTTCTTCCGTATGCAAAGCCCTGAGTTTTTCCTGGAGGGCTTTTTGAAGCTTATCAAGCGGTATGACAAATGTCTCAATGCACTTGGTACTAATGTGGAATATTAAAGGTATGTCTTATCTTTAATGTCTCACATTCTACATTTCGACTTTCATACACAACTCAGACCACAGTCGAAACTTATTTTTCTGACTCACCCTCGTAATTTAGGGGGGGGGGGGATGAATAATAAAATCGTAGATAACATAAATACAAAATCGCTAACCGAAGTTATTTTGATGTCGAAGGTTTCTTTAAGTCTAACATAGTAGCCTGCGGGCTCAAAGGTTCTTTTTTGTGTTCCCACAACAATTTCTTGTAGCATGCCTATAATCCTTTTATTCATTGTTTTGTAGAAAAAAAATACGTTCTTTAATGGAGTCTATATTTTCTAAAATTTGTAACTCTTTTCCCGTTAAACTGAGTCTTTCTTTCAAATTTTCAACCTTCATTCGGTCTTCTGATAGATTCAAATTCTTCAATATTTTGCCCTTGCTCATGCGTTTCTATGAGCTTCTGATTTTAGAAATCCTGCAGTTTTTGATTGTCTTTACTATTTATTACTTAATTATTTGAAGTGGGTAATAGAGTTGTGTAGCGCTGAATCGATGAAATTTGAAAATCGCGTAACTCCGGGTTCGCGGAAGTCAGGGTAGCGTAAGTCGAGGTATTACTGTGCATTGGATTGGACAGTGTCATAAACAGGCTATTTTCATCGAAGCAGTTATATATGTAACAAAAAGAATAGATGAGAGCGTTAGGCGTAATCCTTATGATAAAAATTAAAAACTTGTTAGTCTATGGGAGCAGTTTGAACTCCCAAACCCCACTCTTAAGTACACCACTGCGATAGAAAGTAAACTATATCCATTTTTACGATTCTTTGAATAGAAATAATGGATTTATGATATTTTTTTGATGCATCGATTATGCTGATTTCGATGCTTTTATGGTTTTAGAAGTAGTGTCATTTTTTTTCCATCTGTTTCTAGGTAGGAATTTAAAAGGGCTTTGTGACACACACACGTAACATATTTGCTCGTAGATTAATTTGATTTCCATAAAGAACAATAATATAATTTTACTAATATTTTTATAAAAATAGAAAACCTAAATATTTTATAGCCACGTACAAATAACGCTTGATGATGACGACCTTTAATTTTAAAGCAACTGACAAGAATGGCACATAAGATGGCACTCAACATTTGATAACTTATGGAGCGCGCGAGATTCGAATTTAAGATAATAAATAATCCCATCAAAATGATTCATAAAAATTATCATGGAATTATAAATATAATAAACCTTCAATTGCATTAAAAATAAAATAAGAATAATAAAAATTTTACAATAAAATAAAAAAAGTTAAAATGAAGGAAAAAAAATAATGAAAATTATATATATAGAATGCTTCTTTAAAAAATCTATAATAATAACCATTTCATGAAGCTCAATGTACACATGGTCCTATAATAACATACACTCTTCTAATGTGAATAGATTATTTTTTACGGTGAATTACGGTTCGTCTGTGGGCATACGGGCTGCTTGCAGCCCTCCATCCCATATCTGATGGTCTTCGATGGGGAATCGACAACAGTGAGTTTCTTCTGTCTGCGTGGCGATTGGTGAAGAGGACTGGTTCGGTAGGCGTACCTGCGGTGGAAAATTTCTTGAGGTTTTGGGTGCAAATTTTGCTTGGGAGAGAGCTGAGAGGCTGCTCTCTGATTGGATGCTGGAATGTGAGGAAATGGACTCCAATTGGCTGCCCTGGGGTTTCAAAAAATTAGATGCGAAAAAGGAGGAGTTTGTCCATTTTGCAAATTAAAGTTAGGAGAGAAATAAAAAGTTATAAAAGTTAAACAAATTAAAGTTAAAAATTGAAAATACTAAAATGAAATAAGTTTAATAATTTAGAAAGTATGCAATAAAAATTTTATTGCATGGAACTGCGATGCTATGGAGAATTGTAAGAATCTAGGAGAATTCTCCTAGGCCTTTTGGTTTTTTCATGAGCAGTGAATAGATTATATACAAGTTCTGTACATATATATACAAAACAGCATTGGGAGCGATTCCCGTTTGATGGTGCAAACCAGATTTTCAGCAGCTAATGCGTTACAACTCTGCTTCCGTTCTCCACTAGAGAAAAACCATACAAGTACCCTCTGGGGCGCCATCTTGCACACACAGTTGTGATATTAATAAAATCTTATTTATTACCACTGGTTACTACGTTATTTTTCTAGTTATTGCCATAAGTCATTACAATCAAATTAAAACAAACTATTTGAGATTTAAGCATTTCAACTAATAACTGTCGTTAGAAAAACTACCTATAAAATTCAATTTATAGACATAAATCACATCATAAGAAATATCTCAGACCGATGAGTTCCAGGTTTAAAAAAATATTTTTGTAGCTGTCTTAATATTTTATTTTTTGCTTTTTGTGATACATATTTTCAAGTAACCTACGGGGGTAAGTCATTCATTAAGTAGAAACAAATATCTCCAAATAATGGTGATAGATGGCAGCCACATGCAGCTTTATGATATTCAATTCATATTGCGTAAGTAGCATTTACATGCATATGTAATGCAGTTTTCAAAAATGGCGATGCTGCTGAATGATTGTACGATAGAAGAGCAGCGAGCCGTGGTCCAATTTTTTGTGGGAGAAAGGACTTGATAAAAAAATATTCTAAGAAATGTTACCTGTTTATAAAGATAAGTGTTTAACACATAAAACAGTTACAATTGGGTGGAGAAAGTGTCATAAGGCTGCTCCAAAATTGTTGATGATCTAAGCGACCATTCAGTTTTGATTGCGACAAAATCAACTGAGCAACAGATGAGGGAATTGACTCAGGATGATCGAAGGACAACTGACAGTATCGCAAAGGCAAAAGGATGTTCTCATATTTAGCATAAAGCACAATCGTTTGATTTCCGAAGAGTGTTGGATCCCCATGGCAACTGACCGAGGAACACAAAAAAGAATAGAATGGGAATTTGTTTTCATCTGTTTGATCCACAGAAACAACATCTTGGAGGCAAACAATTTGCAGATGATGACAACGTACAATATGAGGTCCTACTGTGGATGACACAGCAGCCCTAAGAATTTTAAGGTTGGAATTGGGGCTCTGATAAAACGATGGTATAAATGCATCAACGTTGCTGCAGATATTGTGGAAAAATAAAAATTGTTTTCAAGTGATTATGATGTTAAATTATTTTTTTTTAATTATATTTTATGACTTACTGACTTTACCTCGTACTTTCCTTACATTATCTTACTTCACATGTTTATTATTGTAGAATCAGTTATAAAATCTGATTGCACTTCACATAATTGACTATTTCGATTATATACGTATTTCTTTGATTACATTTAATCAGTTAAAAACTTTACCTTAATAAAATTATAATTATCTAAAAAACACACACACACACAGATATTCTACTCAATGTAAGATGTTTTATAAAATGATATACTTTTATTACCATCTCTATAAATATTACTTAATGTGTTTTGGTATCGGTATCACTACCTAGTTGGGCTATAATAGTACCATATGAAATAATTGCACCCGTAGTTTGAAGTATAAAATTCTGATTGAGAACAAAAAGGCCCCAACCGGAGATCAACACCTTTGAAGAAAAAGTATCGCAGGTAGTCAACAACAAAAAACGAACAGCATCTCCTTTCTTATTAACAGATGAGGACATTTTCGAACACATTTTATAGACTGTTCGTTCGATTTCCACAGCTGCTCTGTGAACATTGACAGATTGAAAACTTAACGCATAGAATGCTGCAAAAGCTACTATAAAAGTAGCAACGTTGAATAACATATATTCTGTAATCTTCATATGCGGAGTAGATCTAATTAGTAAAGTAACAACTATGAATATGCACGATATAAGGTAGGTGTAAAGAAACAACAGCATAAGTGATAAGGAATTTTCAATTTCTTTTATGCAATTGGTTATTTTTTCATCGAATTCTAAATAAGAGGTAAAGAGTGAATTTATTTCGGTTTTCTTTTTCAAATTTCTATCCATTTTTTGAATGATAAGAGTAAGTATCTTGTATGAATAATAACAAAGTCCGACAGAAAATCCAGGCAACGCATACAACTGTTGATTTAGTAGTACATTAAAAAGAAAAACAATCCCGAAGATCCATTTTCCTCTAGTGTGGTTTCCGAAAAACAAGGTTTTTTGAGATATTTTGATGCCATCTTCAGTCAGGATCACAAACAGAATGTTTTTCGTGAACAAAAGCAAAGGTATTATCCAACTGGCGGTAAAGACAATGATTAAGCTTCCACCATGCCATTTTGCTTTGTTCTTCATTTCGAGTTTTCGATATAGACTGAATATGTTTTGGAGCATATTGGCAATGCGTTGTCGTTTGAAGATTAAAACTAGACGGATGGACAGACTGCAAAAGTCACCACTGAGAGCAGCTATAATAAAACCGAACGGAGCTGAGTTCAGTTCGAAAACTGAAAGGGACAAATCACTGCATATCAGAAAAATCAAGTAAGAAACAATGAAAATATCTAAAATTCGAGCTGAAATCCGTCGAAGTTTTGATTCCTTTTCTGAATCTGGCAAGATGATACATATAAAATAAAACGATCGAACAATCCATTTCAATGGTGGGATAACTTCACGGTTCATATTTTTATTTTATGCACATCCAAACGCATTCGTAGCATGGAATGATTATTTCTAGCTGGTATATGTATATAGCATAAGCATCGGATAATATATAATTAGAAAATATCGAAATACTCAGTTTGAAATACAGAAATTAACAAATATGGTAACGTCCTCCCAACGGAAACACAAAATGAAGACTTTTGAAAAGAAGTTAAACACAGCATTTGCAGAGAAGCCTTGAATAATACAAAATAAGAATGTAGCAGTAGATTCAATTAACATTCCAAGAAATCAATACTAATTAATTAGTCTGAAATTATAGAGGAAAAGAGAATACAATGGATCTATTCGTTATTGTTCCGGTAAGAAAAATACCCGGCAATATTTTGTGAATGACCTATATATACAAAGTATAAAACCGAACTTCGATAGCTTAAGAAAGTAAGTGTTACGCGATTACCTTAACCGAACGTAATATGTAACAGAAAAAGAGAAATTCGTGGTGAAATACTTGTTTTTAGAAAAATAATTAGACAATGATAAAACATAAATGCATGCTTCGTTTTTACTTCAATAAAGGAAAGGTCATTGTTCGTTTACAATAAAGATAAATCAACCATAATCGTTTGGTGAAGTAATATATGAACTACTCAACAAGATTAAATGTAAATAATGTTTTAAATTTTACTGTTCTATTAATAAAAGATTTTACTGGAATAAATGATGACCTAGTTTGTTTCTTGGTGCCCTAAAAAATAATTTAAAACGTAATTTAAATATGGTCATATCATGGTTGAGAATTGTGGTCGGCGTTGGCAAGTCGTGGATTTAAATCCAGGTGCTATGACAACCTACAGTGTAGAGCGGTTAAATCTGTCGAGACTCAGAGTCCTCATGTTGGTGAGGAAGTTAGGAGAGGAGTGCCAGGGTCGTCCTTTTCACTTAGTTCAAAACTACGAAGTCCATCACCAATTTCATAAGTGTAGTTTCAAAGTGAACGTTTTTTTAAAAGTAAATTACAAACGAAAAAGAAATATCTTTTTTAGTTCATCAATGATTTTCGAGAAAAAATATAATACATTAATAATAAGACTACTAAAAAATTAGTGCAGTTTGAAAAAGAAAACACATAATTTTGTTTTTTATGCATGTATTTAAAATTGATCGCAAAATACTTTCTGAACAAACTGCAAATTAAAAAATAACTTAAATTTCATTAAAATCTTCTCATTTTTCTAAAAATTAAGTAAGGCATAAAAAAATCACAAAACCACTTAAAAAACAGCATATATGTCAGAATCATTACAAAATATATCTTTTAGTATTTCTTGAAAATATTATTTCAGAATCAGACTTTATTGTGTTATCTACGATTCTTTCTGAAGTGTTTGCGAGAATGTTAGCGATAAATGTGAAATTTTTTTTTTATTTAGAGGTTAATAAAGCCTTAATAGCCGTTCACAACGTCATAATTAGAAAAGAAGATTCAAATAAAAGTAAAACGATTCGAAAGAAAAGGCATTTTCTTAGCACCCGAAAATCTATTGTTTCGACTATGAACCGAGAAAAATCTTTCAAAGTATAAAATTTCGAAACGGTTCATCAAAAAAATTTTCTTATAAAACAGTTTGGAAAAATCTTAAGTCAAATACTAATACAAAACACTTATGAAAAGGAAGAAAACATTCAAGTTATTGCAACACCGAGAAGATCTGAGATTGGCTAAAAATGACGAGGTGAAGCAAATTATATTTTCTGATAGTAAGAAATTTAACCTTGACAACAACAAATATCAAAAAGACTTGAGGAAGAAACTGACGATTAATGGAAGAGGCGTTAGTAATGGTTGGTAGTAGAACGTATGGACACGGTTCAAAATCATGCTATGATACAAGAGGGGAGACCAGAATTTATTTTTATTAAACTCTGCATTAGTCTCCTTCAAAGTATCGTCCACGTGCATCGATGTACTTGTCCCAACGCTTTTGCCACTGCTCAAAACAGTTGAGGCAGGATACTGTTCAAAGCATGTTTTCTTTGACTTCATCCACACTACTCAATCGCTTTCCTTTCAGACTTCTCTTCATCCGTGGAAACAGATAAAAAGAAGTCCGATGGAGCCAGATAGGGTGTGGATGAGGCACAAGCAACATGGTGTTGTTTGTCAAGAACTGTCGGACCATCAAAGCTGTGTGGGCTGGAGCATTGTCGTGAACGTGCTCCATGACACGTTCGTTTCCTCAGAAATTTGGCCAATGGTCTCTTCCGAAGATTTTCATCAATTGTACATTTCATTTTGGCAATGTTTTCATCATTTCTTCCTATCGAAAGACGCCCTGGGCGTGGCATGTCTTCATGACATGATGCCAAATTTCTATGAAAGGGAAAACCATTTGTAGATCTGTGATTTTCCAAAGCCTCGCCCATCAAATGTTTATCAAAGAATCCCAATGGTTACGGCTGCAGTTTTCCCAATAGAAAAAAAGCAAAATTTCACACACAACTTTTGTACTGTGTCCAATTATCTCTCAAATCACCAGAAGATTGAAATAGGAACGCACACAACAGAGTACCACGAACAATCAACTTAACTCAGATTGAAGGTCTGACTAACGGTCGCAAGAGACCTGCAACTAACAACACGACTTACAACTAACTACAAAGCTTGCGCGTGCAACAGTATATGATCATTAGATACTGTATGGGGATTTATTAGGTGGTTCTAATGGGATATTGCAACAGGGCAGTATTTTTTCCCATACATCGAAGTCCATCCAGGAACAGAATATTTTGCCATGGAAAGTCAAGTGATTGAGTGTTTATTAACATAACACTAAAGCAACATAAGGACTATTGGCGAAGGAACTCGTTATTAAGAACCTTGCTCAAGTGACACCTGAGCTGCCCCCCTCCTCCTACCAAATATACCACGTCATCAGGAGGACTTTGATCCTCGACAGATTTAATGTGCACCAACCTACACGACGAGTCTTCAGCGGTACTAGGACATGACACACCGGATACGAGTTCGAGATCATAATCATCCGGCCAGTCAAAGTCGAGATGAATGTTCCATGGAAAGCAAAGGAGGTATACTACGTCACACAAACTTTATACTAATGATGAAGAGTTTTCATCTGCTAACAAATTGAAAGCAAACAAAAAGTAAAAGAATATTTCTAAAACTGAACTTAACCTCCTGGTCTCAAACACATTTCAATAATAATATACAATACATACAAATTTGTTTGAGGTTGATAGAGAGAAAAAATGAAGGTTCGATATTTTACTTTTCTTACTTTTTTGAGAAGTGGTTTTATTTGTCAAGTGTATTTTTCACATTTATTTCTAATTTAAAAATTTATTGTATTATTCAAAATTATTGAAACCAAAAATTATTAACCAAAATTGTTTAAACATAATCACAGCCTTTTTATTCACTTCATAATTTTCAAAGTTAAAGCCCTCCAATATTTCCGTAATCCTCTGTTAATATTGCAATGATATTTATAAATAATTCTGGAAATATATTTTTATAAATGCAAGGCATTTCATAAGAAATATAACCAATTTAATTTTAAAAACCATCAACTCAAAAAATAAACCCAAAATTTATGTTCAAAATTTTAAAAAATCTTTCTATTAATGTTATTTTAAAAATAATATATCTTTTGCTTATGCACATTTTTAAAAATCATTAATTAAAATTTATTTTTGAGCAAAGTGAAAATATTTAATTTTATAGAGTATTACAAATAAAATATTTAAAAGAATAGAAGTTTTGCAAGAGAAGAGTAATTATTAATAAAATAAATTTACGAATAAGATAATAATTGACAAAAATAAGGCAAAAAGTAACACAACTTTGAAGAATATTACTGAGATTTTTAAAATTTCCATATTTCTCCTGACAATATTCATACAAATAAAAAGAGAGATAACTCAGCAAGAACAAAACTACAGTGAAAGTTTAATAAGTTTAGGAAAGAAATCAGAATTGTTCCCAATTCCTTATATTCCTAAATAAATTCGATTGAAAAGTTTTTACCCTAATGAAGACACTAGTTGAATTTTTATAAATAAAGAAATGTTACAAATTTCATAAAATGTTGATTTAGAATAACTATTAAGTATGTATAAAAGTACCACATGCCATATTTTTTTGAAAATGAACGAAAAACCACAAAATGTGATGAGCATGGAGTGCAAACAAAAATCTCACAAAATTAATGTAGCATTAAACCTCATTCGCTTATTCTATAAAAATTTACAAAGCAAACAGTTGGAAACACTTTTGAAATGCTGTTTTAAAATATGGATGCAAAATTTACAATTACATTCTGAAAGAGTACAAATAATGCAAAACAGGAAACATTTTTTTATTTCTTTAATAGACAAATACAATAGAAAAAATTCAATAAGAATTACATTTTGAAAACAATGTTAAATATTGACTTGCATAGATATTAAATATCACCAATAAGAATTATATTTTCAACTATCTGAATGATGTATGATATGAACATTTTTCAAAAATCTAATGATCATTTACTTTTTTGGAAAATACAAAAGCTATAAAACATTCAAAACCCTATTAATGTTTTTTTTTACAGGAAAACCCAACTTCATCTATATCATTTTCATGATACAATTTTTAATACTTACAATTTCCTCGCCAACAAGTACAATGGTAAATTCTTTTACAAAAGGTAATCTATTTTTATGACACATGTAATGGTAACATGCAATACTTTATGATATTTATGCATATCGGAACAGAATGTTCCCATTCCTTTCCATAGAATAATTTTTTATGAAAATTTGAATATATTTTTCTAAAGCAATTTCATTTAAAAATAAATAAAACAATAGAAATAAAAATAAGAAGAAAAAAAGACAGCTGCTTTTTTTACCCTAATTATATTATATACAGTCGAACCTCTATTTGACGAAGTTGCTAAATCCTGAAAAAAGTTCGTTATGTGAATAATTCATTAAACAGGGATTCCTCATTAAATTTTTTTTTATAAACCACATAAAACCAAGAAGTTAATAAACACTAAATATCCTAAAAAAGAATTATTCACACTTTTTTTTTGTAAATTAATATCTTTCTATTTTATATATCTTACCTATCAAAAAGAAATCTGCAAGGATGACAAGAAAAAGAAACTTTGTCCAGTATTTTCTTTAAAAAAAATTTATATTAAAATTAATGAATTTTAGTGACACTTTCTAATTAAAAGTCTACAAGTTAATTTAAACATACAACATTTTTATAACCAGTAATTTTAAACATACATTACAACATGCATCCTTAAATTTAATTACTCATAAAATCTGTTAATAGTGTTTCAGTTTTTTGTTTGAAAAATTGCAATAATTTTGTTGTGAGTTAGACACCTGATAAAATCAATTTAAGTTCACCGATCACCATAACATGAGTTAAAAGAGAGAACAATTTGAAATGTCAGGAATTATTTTTAATATAGGAAGAAAAAAAAATCGAATCACAAGTGAAAAAGTTCGTTGAATAGAAATTGCTATTTGGAGGTTCTTTTATGAAGAAAATAAAATGCTCTTGGTTCCAGGAAAATCCACAAACAATGGAGTTTTATAAAATGGATGTCCAACTGTATAATAATATTATTCATATAAATTAAAAGAAAAATAATTTTCTTTAATAAATGCATATGAACAGTCATTGGTATATGAAAATATTCAAATATAAAGTAACATGAAACACACACACAAACTTGTACAACCTTTTTTTTATGTATATAAACATATTTAGAAGAAAGCCCTCAGAAATAGGATACATTTCATGATAAAGGTAATTAAACTCAAGTTAAGAATTTTAGTCCTTAAAAATAAATAAAAGTTTCAAAAACATATTTAATGGTCAAACTATTCATATTTCATAACATGATAATATAATGTTCACTACTTCCTCAAATTAAAGTTATAACTAAGAGTTATCATTAAGTACATAGTATAGATTTACACTATTCAACATTTATTACATAATTAAATATTAAAGAAAAAAATGACTAGTACTCATAAAGAACACATGTATATATAATTGGCAGTGAGAAAAAATATTTAAGTATTCATTGAAAAAGACTTGAAGTACATTTTTGCTAGTCAATAAATGTTTGCAAAATATTATGAATAATTAGGAACCTCCATAAAGAACCTAGTTAATTTTTATAAACAGATATACTTCAAATTATTTAATAATAGTATTATTAGCAATATTGAAAAAAAGATTCAAATAACAATTTAATTGTTATATTTTTATCGCAATTTGTAAACTAAATTAATAAATTTACAAGCATGATCATTACACAATCATGATATTCACAACAATATTTTGAAACTTTCTCATATTGTTTTTAGACAAAAATAATTTTTTCTTTACAATTTCTTTTGATGTGTCAACAATAATATTTTAAGCATTCAAAGATAAATAAAAGCGAATTATTCATTTGTTGTATTCAGAAGTTTCTGAAAGAAATTAAAATAAGAGCTTAATGAAACACATTACCTATTTTGAGTATAAAAATTTGGCACATAAAGCTCTAATAGGTTTTGTGCACATTGATAAAAAAGGCTGTTAAGCTGAAAATAAAAATACAAGAGCAATTTTGTTATTTTAAAGAAACATTTTATGACTCAACACATTTTGAAATCTGTTAAATAATAATATAAAGGCAGATTGTAAATAATCTCAACTGATTCAAAACTAAAAAATATTTTCTGAGTCAATATTTGAATCTACTGTTAACAAGCTTTTTTGTAACATAAGAATTTGTGAAATACACATAATTTATAAATTTGAAACTATATACATAATTTTCAACAGGTCCATTCTTCATTGAAATGCATCTTTTATGACAAATAGAATCTTTTCTATATTTTCTTAAATATTAACATTAAACTAACCTGAAATTGTTTTTTTAAATTTTGAAACAATTTAAGGTTATTCTAATTTAATTATTCTTCCCTTTTAAGTTATAAATTCATTTCTCCACACATATTGGATAAAATTTAATATATGTAGTTTAATTTAAAATAAATTTGCCTTAATTTAGGAGAGTCAAAAAAATATTTCAGATGATTAAGGATTTCTGAGTTTGATAAAGATCAGAGCAAATAATTAAATATGAAAGCATCTACGGAGGGAAAATATGGGATACAATTATCCAATTAAATTTTAAGTCCATCAAAATCTTCTATTTTTTTAAAAAATTATATTTATGCCAAACAATTTTTTCACTGTAGTCATATACACTAAATATAGCTAAAACTAATTCAGTTCATTTCAGGCAAATACATATCTTAAAACTACAGTGGGTAGCCCTTTTTATCTTAAATATGATAGAAATTTTATCTAAGTTCCATTAGATGTTTGAGGAACTTTCTTTTCACCATTATATGAGTATATCATTCACAAAGTTTTCTATCTGCAAGGACTCTTTCTCAAGGAAGTGGTTGTAATGACAGGAGAAAAGTGTCTAAATGGCCTTAAAGGGAATTCTTTTCAGCCCAGTCATGCAACAATGTATATGTTAATGAGCTGTCAGATTGGTGGTTTAAATTACATGCTCAAGACAAGATCAACAGCTTAATTTTACCCTCATTTAATACTGCTCTAATACATTTGTTTTCCATTTAAAGTTATTAGTGTACTTTCACGCAATGCAAGTATGATCAATGGTTATGCTTATAGTTATGAGCTTAAAGACAAGTAATGTTCCACTTGAGTTTCACAAACACACACTCAAAAATTTTGTGTGAAATAATGGGTGTTACAATTTATTAAGTCCAAATGAGCCTCAAAATCCTTAAATGGCATAGTGTGTAAGTTAGGACAGAGGTACCATTTAAGTGCTTTGAATCTATGATCATACATATGAATGTCTCATTGTCATTGAGGTTCTAAAATTCTTCAAAATTAAATTTTAATTCAAACTCATGAGTACAGGTTTAGAAATATGAATCTATCTTACAAAAAACAACACAGCAAATATCTTTACTTAAACCAACAACTCTAGCTATCTCCAGTTTCTAGTTCACATTTTCTTTGTGTGGAGACTTGAGAAAAATAAAATTCTGAGTTTCCTTAAAAAACTTGTAGTTACCCCAAAGATTAATTTTAATTGTTTCATAAATATATTAATTGTTTGTCTTAAAATTATTATATTTAACTAGCTTTATCCCAGCTCATTCTACAACAAAGTCTGTTAAATTAAATAATTTTTTCTTGTCCTTTTCAATTCCTTTAAACGAAAAAAATATTATTAAGAATTTTTCAAATGGTGAAGTACACAAGCGATTTAAGCCGTATGATGCACTTTAGGGTTTTAATATAAATGGAGGGACAAGTGCAAAGTAACAGGCCATGGTAGAGATGTTTACATGCAAAGAATTTCATAGTTCAGAACAGTGTTCTTGTGCTTATCACACAAAATTTTTATTCAAGAAGAGATTCCTGTTCTCGGAATGTGTGAACAGTAGGGAAAGTGTCATAGTTTATTCGCCATTTGTATACTAGTTGCTGTATTTTAGTAACTATTACTCCTGGCTCACTGTACAATTCTCCTGCGGAACCATCAGTTACATAATACATGCATGTAGGGTGAAGACTCTGACGTAGATACAACTGAGATTGTTGCCATGCCTAAAAAACATTTTTTTTTTAAATTTAAAACAAACAAAAAATATGTAAGAGGATGTGCAAACAAAAAATATTAAAAGAAAATACTCCAAAGCAGTTTCATTGATTTTATAAATATTTTTGTAAATCAATTTATTTATTTCAACAATTTAAAATTTATAGAAATAAATTTTTTTTCTAAATAAATCGAATGTATGCATTTAATCTTGTGCAAATTCTGCAAAAAAAAAGTTTTAAAGAAGATAACTATAGAAAAATCCCCAAATTTTGTATAGGAAATAATAATAATTACAAACATTTTATAATTAAACAGCTTATTCTAAAATACTAAATTATATAACAGACTTTTTATAAGAGATTAATAATTTCAAATGATGAATAATAATTACCAACAGTTTAAATTTTTTTTTTATTTTAATCATTTTTGTTCTCTCAAATCTGGAGAGAGAAAATAAACTAGAAAATAGGTTACCATTTTTAATTAATTCTGAAATATTTTTAAACATTTTTAATTTTTCCAGAACTTAAAAATTCCAGATATTTTCCGAGTAATTCAGTATGATATGTACAATACACATATTTACCAAAAATAAATCAAATTCTTAACAAAATTTCGACAGTACAACCAGATTTTATAATATAAATGAATCAAACAGTAAATATTTTATACATACCTTTTGAAGTTGAGGAGGGATTTTCTCAAACTTTCTGCTGTTGATAACAGAGACTGATATATTTGTAGGGAAGGTTTTTATCTGCCACACCTCACTAAAATACACAGATTTCATTTATAAATTAAAAACAAAACAGTTAAAGTACACACATATATATATATAGTATCATAAAATGAAAAAAATACATAGCATAATAAAATTGATAATACTAAATTATATCACTAACAAAGCTAGATGATTTAAACCAGATTTCAAGAAACACAACTTAAAAAATTATTGAAAAGTATATTGTACAAGAATTAACTAAGTGTATGTATAACATGAAGCAGAATTAGAACTTTAAAATTGTAAGAAACCAGAAAAGTCAATGGACTAAAATGAAGACCTATTATGATTTCTAAAGCTGTTGCTGAATTAGGACCAGCAAAATTAGGGTTAAATATATTTTATGGATCCAACCTTCCCCGTACAGCAGAAATTTTCGACATAATAACAAAACATAACCATATTGAAAAGTTGGGCCTAAAACCAACCACGTGTAATTTGCAACCAACAGAAAAATAAAATAAAAATAATAAAAAATATGAAAGGAAATAAATATATATATATATTACATAATTTTGTATGTACATTTCATAAAAAAAAACTGTATTGTGCTCTTACTTCATTTGTACAAAACTAGTATTCAGTAAAAGATGTTCATGAAACACAGCACTCATGTGACTGGGATTGCATAGGTGAGAAAGCTACAAAACAAGAAATCACTTGTAAATAATTAATATTGATTCAAATAAAGTGGCAGTTTTTGAAATGTACAAATAAAAAATATAAGGAATGATCTTCAAGTTACAGTTATCATTTCCACATTTCTAACAGTCTATGTATTAAAAAATTCTGCGTAAATTGATAGTTTGCTGGTCAGTGACATATTAGTACGTCTTCAAGACAAAATTTGAAACAAAATTAGTAATATGACATTTTGCTGTAGGTGAACAGAAGAGGATTTGCTAGCTTTTGGAATAATTTTAAATACGAAAAACTGAATAAATATATAGCATGTATGTGAGAAATGACATGCGGAAAATCATGTACATTGTACAATATCCTTTGCTATGTATCATTCAAATACATTTTTTTATAAAAATCTTTATAATTTAATTCTTTTAAAACATCAACCAATTAATACAGATTTCCTATTTACTAATAAGCAGCAGCTATTTAAAAAATATTGCAAACTGTTTTTCTTAACGTATCAAATCCACAAACAAATAGTAATAATTCTAAGATGGATGTTCTCAAACACTTTGATTATATATTATTATTTATTATTTGACTTTGGTATTTTTGAGTCTTATAGAAAGAACTGGATCAAATATGAACACATTTAAATATATTCCTCTTAAAAATTTTATGATTGAATTACAAAAGAAAGGTTAAAAAAATTGGCACTAGTGCATTTTCCTATCGACCATGAATGTTGGTTAAATGATAGATGCATACCGAACAAAAGCCAATCATTTTGTTACCCAACATTTCCACATACCATCCAAAAGTAACAAATAATACATCATAAAGTTTCTCAAGTTAGTTTGGTGAAAATAGACAATAGGATAATTCTAAAATTCCAAAAAATGAAAGGACCCTGGGAATGTAAGGTTTAATCAAGTCATTTAGTGCATTAATTAAATTTATCCATTGTCAACTTTGCACACTAATACTTTGAAAGATCTTTTTATCTGTCTTAATAGAAATTTTTTTAATTCTTATGAAATTAATAAAAAGTCTGTATTAGTCTCCTTAACACGTACAATATTTCATTATATTTTATTAAAACTAGATATCATATCCCAAATAAAGAAAAGAATTAAGAATGTTTTGGAATTTTTAAGTAGTTTCACAGAAAAAAGCAATTAGAGTATTTTATCTAGCATCTACCTACTTGCCTAAGTTCCACTTCTTTGGGCACTGCTCCACCAAATAAATCTGGTTTCAACCAACCTAAAAGGGCAGCAATTCGAGAAATTCCAACGTATGCAGATAACTGGAGAGATTGCAAAGAAGGTAGCAAATGTATATTCCTGTGCACAGGGAAAAAAATATGTTGTTACAAAATAATCTTTAAATATTTAAGGTTAAGAGTATCTTAAATAATTTACTTGAAATTTGTAAAATAGGTTATTTGAAACACAATTCTTACAAAAAAAAAAACACAAACACACATTTGTATCTCATATAACTAAACCAACAAATATATCATTTTCAAATTTTCTTCCAAAAAGCACAAAAACTATACAGTTATTTTAAAAAAAATCGCAAGAAATTACTTAGAAAGAGCAAGAATAATTCCTTTAATGAAAATAACAATTTTTGAAAAGAAAAACAATTTTGTATAAATACTTTAGTTTAATAGGAATATATAAAAAAAATTGTTTATGAAAATTTATGATTTAAAAATTATAGGCATGCTTTATTGTACTGAATCACAACACTTTTCGATGAACATTTTTTTAAAAAAAAATGAAAGGATATTATAGTACAAGGATCTAAGTAACATAATTCCAACCCAAAATGTGTTTATTATTGATGAAATTCATAACAGATTACATAGAGTATATAATATTAATTAAAACCAAAAATTAATCTTTTCATATTAATATGGAAATTTTTACACGAATAACAAAATATTTAAAATCAACAAAATGCTAGTAGTATACATAATATATAGATATATATAAATCTGTGAATGCCTCTGTTGTATATTATGTTTTTAAATTTGAACCTATATCTTGGATTTAGTAAATGATTTTAAAACTTATTAGGTTACAAATTTTTACAAATACAAAAAAGACCACCTGCAAAGCAAATTTTTCAATGAAATCAAGCTGGGAAACATAATGCAATACTTAATTTAATACAAAAAATAGTGAGTGAGTGAATATTAACGTCGTGCTGTTCAGGTACACGAGGGTTTTTGGCAACGGACCTCATTATTTTCAACCATGGTCAAATGACGAGGATGACACCTGAGCTGGCAGCCCCCCTCTTCTAACTACCACACCACACCAATGGGAGGATGTTTGAGTGCTCGACAGATTTAACGTTCTTTGCTCCCCAACACGGCGGATCTTCAGTGGTACTGGGCTCGAACTCATTACACGCCTGCCACAAATCCATTACCTTGACCACTAGGCTACCCCGGCCCTCAAAATACTTTTAAAAAATAATAATAACAAATATAGTGAAGAGAGGAATTCACAAATTGGTTGATGCTTGAAAATTTGATAAATGATAATCCCAAAGATGAAAGAAAGAAATATCATTTAAGCATAGTTATTTTACTGCTGAAACGTTTTTTAAAAACTTGATGTATTTTTTTACAATCTATTGCAAAAGTTAAAATTCATAAAAATTTTCTTGTTAATAATTTTAATCAAACACTGCGACTTTACAAACAAAATAATGCATTAGTTGTTATTTTTGAATACACAAGAGAATGCTGATAGATGAAATAACTGGCCTTTTTTTGAGGGGGCAAATACCATTTCACTTTTAAAGTGTTCATGGATGATGGGATAATACATCAGTACAAAAGTAAGTTTTTCCACAAAATGTATGAATGTTTTGAATCAGAACATTGCTCTTTTTTGGTAGAGAAAAATTTACTTCTGAGAAGACATGAGTAGAGACTTGGCCATTGACTTTATGTGATGAGGAAGCTTTGGGAATCTTGGGAGAAAGATCTTGCGCTGAATTCTTAGTGGGATCTAAGTCAATGGATCGTGGAGATCTAACTTAGAACTCTACACAACTTACAAACAACCTGATATTGTAAAATTTGTCAATTTATAGAGACTTAAATGGGCTGGCCATCTGGCTAGAATGAACGAAGATCACTGCAGCAAGAAGATCTTTCTGGAAAAGCCCATGGGAAATAGACCTTGGGGCAGACCCCTGTTAAGATAGATTGACTGTGTCGAAAAATACCAAAATATTTTAGAGGTCAAAAGCTGGAAAACAGTTAACAAAAGTAGAGATGCCTGGAGAAAACTTCTAGAGAAGGCCAGGGCCTATTCAGGGCTGTCGAGCCATTGAAGAAGACATGAATAATAAATTTAAATTAATGAGAAGAAAAAAATCATGTCTGTATCTCTGAAATATTACAATAAAATCACATAGTAATTTTTTTGAATAAAATAAAATTTAGAATTTTTGAAATGATTAACTTATTTTAACTTGTTGGAAAAAAAATTATTACACTAAAAGTAACAAAACTGAAACACAAATAATTTTTTGTAACTTAAGTAATAACCCCAAATCAGTTATTAATCATGAAAGATTAACTACATGCCAGAGTTTTTAAAGATATTACATAATATGAGATAAAAGTTAGTTTTTTGTGATATTTTGAACAAAAAATTAGTTTTTTACACAATACATGTACACAGGGGGCAACCAAAAAGCCATTTGATACCCACCATCCAAGGGAACAACTGCAAACATTTCTTGAAATCCATCAAAGTTACCAAACAGTTCGATTCAATTGACAAAAATTGGTCACAAAAATTCAAATAAAAATTTTTTTTAACCAAAATTATTTTTTCTATAATTTTCTACAACCTCACAAAATTTAAAAGCTTAAGTAAAAAAAAAAGTTATAATTTTTACATTGGTTTTTATTCACATCCAAATGAAAAATAAAAACTTCAAACTAACTTACCTAAAAAAAAAGCCCCCCCCCCCCTTCAGCAAATGCTTTGATATTTTCCTATCAATTGCTTAAGTAAATCTAACAAAAGTTGGTATGCATTTTTAAATCAAAGTAATGCTTTTAATTTTTCAAAAAATAGTTGAATTTAGAATGTATTCACTTTTTACTGAATTTTCAATAAGTATAACATAAAAAAGTATTTCATGAATATAATTCTCACAGATCACCCATACCAACTTTTGTTGTACATAGTTTGATGTACTTGTAAATAAAATTTTACGTATGTAAGTCCATTGTTGTAGGAGGGAAATATTTTCAAATCCCTTCAAAAATTTTTGAATTTTTCTTTAAAAAAATAGAGTTAGATTTTAGTGATATTTTGAGCACAAAAACCATTTTACAAAATACATATGCATAGGAGACAACCAAAATATTTGTGTGAAAATAATTAAATCAGATTTTTTTTTAATAAATCCTTAACAAGGGTTAATTTTAACAGATATTTTGTGATCATTAATAATTATTAATATAATGTAGGTCATCTTAAATTCTTTAAAATTTCAAAACTAAGATTTTAAAATTATTTACCAATAATTGTTCCAGTCTTCTTTTTGTCTCCAAAACAAATCTTCTACTAAAGGATTCAGAAGTACTATATCTGTTACATCACTAAAATAAATTAATATACAAATAAACATTTTACCCCTTAATCATCTTAGAAAATATAAATATTTGTAAATATAGCAACTATCTCAAAAAGTTACCATTTGTCAATATATAAATATTTAAAATGAATGAAAAGAAAATAGAAGATGCATACTATATATTTATGAATATAAGGATAAATTTCTTTTTTTCTTCAAAAATTTACACAAAATTCAAAATCTGTATATAAGATAAATTGAAAGAAAAAAAATTCCCATAATTTTCACAAAGATGACAATGACAATATTGCTAAGGTAAAATATTTTCCAATTTCACAGCTATAAAATAAAACAGCAGACACCAATGACGATTGTTTTATTTCTGGGTAACCATATATGTAGTATATTTTTTTTTCATTCGCTTGCTCCCTTGTGAAGTAAATGTACTGGTTAAAATTTCTGTGCCATTTATAAAAAAGAAATTTATCCACAACATGTGATCATCCATCTAAGCTTCCTACCCTGGAGGAAATACTTGCTGCATGATGATTACAAGTCAACATAAATTTGAAGTCTATTTCTTCTAATTTTTAGAGGAAGAGGGGGGACAATTTTTAATTTTGAAAACTTTTTATCCAAGTAACCTAAGAAATATAGATCATTAGAAATAACCAACAATTTTTTTTAAAAATAAAGTATTCTAAAAGATTTATATTATTAAACTTCAAATTTGAATTTTTTTTAAAAATTCAAATACTTGTATCCAACTGCCCTCCTCCCCCCTTTAGCATCAATTATATATATTCTGGAAAAAAAAGTAATAATATATAATAATAATCAATTACTTTTAATGTTTCTATCTTTGAATTTATTTTTTTTATAGAAAAGGGCAACAATATAGCTTTAAGCATGTGCATTTTTATAATAGATATTTTTTATTCAAAAAAGTGAATTTTTATTTAAGTAACATAAGAAACCCAGAAAAAAGTACTTTTAAATTTATACCTGGGATATGTCAATGCATAATGCCTAGCTATGAGAGCCCCAGTTTCTGATCCAACAATAATAAAAGGACGAGCCAAGGGTTTAGCATTAGTTACCAAATGGTGCAAATCACAAGTCATTCTGAAAAATTTTCAAATTACATGACAAATTGCTCATTATAACAGCTAAATATTAATCAATATTAAAATTTAAAAATCATTGCAAATGATTCAAAACTTACTGTTCCACAGTTGCAACTTGAGACACAAATTTTCGGTTTTCAGTTTTCTGAGTTCTGCTCATTTCGTTCTTTAATAAAAACATAAATAAAATAAAAAATAACTAACCCATAGTATAAAAACAAGTAAAATTCAGTTTTAAATTAATCAAATACTTTTTCAATGAATAAAATGAACTTTTTTCAAATGATACACAATACAGTACAAGAAAGATATTTATTGTAATTACTGTAAAATCTGGCATATAATGTGCACCTAGATTTTCAAGCTGCAATTTTTAGTTTTTAGGTATATCCACCATATAACGCACACTCCCTTTATTACAAAGAACCTTGAAATATATGTGTACAATTTTCATCTGTTTTAAAGTCATTTACTTCAGGTGTTATCACAAGTTTTAAAAAAAAATAGTGTACTTCTAGAACTGCCCCTTTTTAAGTTCATTAGGAATGTCATTTCTTTTAAATAAACAGTATTTTGACAGATGTGGGTCTAATTTTTTTCTATGCTTATCTTTTTATTATTTTTAATGCTCTCATTTTCACACTCGGCGTATAACGCGCACCAATAAATTTCGATTTAATTTTTTGTGTTAAAAGTGCACGTTATATGCCGGATTTTATGGTATATATAATACAAAAATTATCAAGAAAAGATAGCTGATTCAGAAATCAAATTTTCATTATTGGTTTACAAAAATGAAAATAAATTTTATTTCATGAAGAAACACAGCATTCTAGATCTCAGCAGCATGAGGAAAATATCAATATTGTATTACATAAATTGTGAGTAATTAATAGTTGGTGTTATAAAAGCTTAAACATATTATAGATCATTTGCAAAATAGATTATAGATTATTTGCATCCTTTTTAATATGCTTTAAAATCAGAATATAAAAGTTAAAAGTTTGCAAAATTGATATAATGATAATCAAAATTGAATAATGCCAGCCAAATGTAATTAAAATAAACATAATTTATTGAAGTACCTTTTCATAATTTAGATTATGTAGCAACATTAAAGAGGGGTAGGTACACAGTGAGAATTAAATAAAGATACCTGTGTGTGGTCCAGTTTTTAAATTAAATAAAAACAAACAATTCAATAACTTTTAAGAAAAATCATCTCACATCATCATCTAAAGTCTCTCTCTATAACAAGAATTTTGATATTCATTTACAAGGATTGATAAGAATTATTGTGCAAATTTTTACATTATGTTGCATTTTTATATTTATTATTGTAATATAACTATGCATTCATATGTTGCATGTATTGTATTGATATATTTAGTATTACATTTATGATAAAATATTAAATTTATTTTTATATTTATTTTTTAATGTAAATGTTATTTATTTGTATGTGAAATATAGTTATAATTATAATATATTTAAAAACTTGGGATTTTAAAAATTATAGTTGTTGTTGTGTCCTTCTCAAAGGGAAGGAATGAAAGTTGCCAGAGCCTGTGAAACAAGTTGGACTTCTTAACGATAGATGGCGACACCACCAATCTCCACCTCCACAATTTAGGTATGGAACTGGAGGGAAGGGAAATATTCCCCAGCCCCCTGCACCCAGGCTTTCGGACCCACTGATTTAATGAGCATGTACTCTGTATGAACTCGGAGGTATTTGTGCATCGGCATCGAATCCAGGCCCCCGGTCTGGAGTCTGATGCTCTAACCACTAGGCTACCCATGGCCCTAAAATTATAGTTTTTCAAGGTAAAAGAGTGAAGTTTAAAAATAAAGCAAGATAACTAAAATATGTTGTTCAAAGTAAAGATTTAAGCAACTGAAACAATGAAATATATATCACGTCTTAAAAAACCAAATTAAGAAAATTTTTATTACAAAAAAGTTCTTTTAAAAAGCAAAAGCATATTTTCTCCTATGAAATCAATTTTTTTTTAATGATCTTTATTTGAAGATAGATATAACTGAAAAAAATTACTTATGTTTTTAAATAAATAAATTTTATACAAAACAGTTCTATGTTAGCAGTTGATATACATTCCGAGCATACCTTAAATCTGTGATTCCCAAAGTGGTCCATATGGACCCTTGGGGTCTATGACAACCTGAAAGGAGTCATGGCAGGGAAAAAATAATTTGGTGTCCAAGAGGTGTAAATGGGGGTCTATGATAGTGGCTCTCATTAAACCAGATCATGACTTTAATCTTTAAAAAATGTGATCTAGTGGAAACCCTATTTTAACTATTTAACAGAAGTATTTACTAAATTTAGTGAGGTTAATTTGTGGCTATTAAGTGCCAGCATAAATTTTACTAAGACAAGGAACATTTCAACATTTCTTTACAGAATTAAGCAAATTAAGTAAAATATTGAACACCACAAATTTTCTCAATTTGTCACAGACGATCTGTCAGGACATTTAAAACTACATTCAATATTTCGATACCTTTTACTCAGATTTTAAAATTAGGTTTGAGATTGCTTTTTTATAGTAGACAGTGAATTCATATAGTCACATTGAAAAAAAATGTCATATTACAATAGGAACTCATCAGAATAGGCCATAACGAAGATCTTAAAATTTAGAAATGGATGTTTGCAATTTTGTCTTTTAAAAGACATAACTGTTATTTGTCCCAAATTATGGATTATCGTGAGGAAATTTGAATTGCTTTTCCTAGTGAGAGGGAGTTTCAGTAAGTTTGCCAATCTAAAAAAAACAAAAAACACTGGACATTTACTAATAAAGAAAATTTAGGGTTAAACATGACTAGATTGATATTAAAAATGTTGAAAATTTGTTGTTGAAGCACCAGATTCATCTCTCTCATTCAAAGCATTTGCTTGTTGTTCAGTTATTTTATATAACAGTTATTTTGTGTATTAATTTAATTCATGTACATGTGCTACTTCTGTTTAAAACACTATATTTCACTACAGCTAAAAGTTTAATTCTTTTAAAGTAAGTAGTAGTACCAGCTGTCAAAAAGACATTTGAGTTGATAAATTAGCAAAAATTCAATATTACATAAGCAGGGGTCTACCTGA
>BMAO01015972.1:0-75275 GCA_019973975.1 Trichonephila clavata
ATAGTTTCAAATTAAAGTGTGGCAGAAAAAAAATTGCTCTTGTGTATTTTGGAAATTTTTTCTACCCTCTTGACAACTCGAAGTTTTTCATTGGTCCCTCCAACTTCGAATTATCGAGAGTCGACTGTTGGAAGAACTTTCAACGGCATGTATCAAAGTTTCGTGATAATATCTTGTTTAGTTGAAAAGTTACAGTGGTTTTAGTGAAACAAATGTTGTTTGCTTAGAAACCATGGACGGAAAAAAAAATTTCATGTGCTAATTAAACGTTACTTTTTGAAGGTGAAAAACACTGTTCAAGCAAAACAACGCCTCGATAAGTACTATTCGGATCTGATCCATCGCCAACAACAGTTTAAGTGGTAGTATGCAGTCTTAAAACGTGGTCGCACAAAGACAAACGACGCAAAACGTTCGGAGCCCAAATTTTGCAGTTGTTTCAGAAAAAATAAGAAAAGACCCTAAAATCGTTTTAGCCGATCGTAAATTGAAGTTGTGTGAGATATCAGAAAATTTAAATGCATCAGAAGGCAATTTTTTTCACTATTATGCATGACCATTTGTCAATGAGAAAGCTGTGTTCAAAGTGGGTGCCGCGTTTGCTCACTGTCGATCAAAAATAACAACGCATCGACGATTCAGAGCTTTGTTTGGAACTGTTTAAGAGAAATAAACAGGACTTTTTTCGCATAGAGTGGTTATGGATGAAACATGGATTCATTACACTTCTCGCCTGAATCAAAAAGATCGTCAGATGAGTGGACAGCAGTAGTTGAAAGCCGCCCAAAGCGACCAAACGCTCAAACGTCTCCTGGCAAGGTTATAGCGTCCACATTTTGGGATGCAAATGGAATTTTGTATATTGACTACCTTGAGAAAGGCAAAACAATTAATAGTGAATATTACAAGGCGTTATAGGATTAACTGAATAATAAAAATAAAGAAAAAACGCCTTCAAATGCAAAAGAAAAAAGTGCTGTTTCACCAAGACAATGCTCCGTGCCACAAGTCCATGAAAACGATGGTCAAATTGAACGAATTGCGTTTCGAATAACTTTCCCACCTAATGTACAGTCAAGACCTGGCTCTCAGTGACTACTGGCTGTTTCAGACCTTAAAGAATGTTACAGGGGAATAGATTTGGCTCAAATGAAGAAGTGATTGCCGAAGTTGGAGCCTTTTTTGAGAGCAAAGACAAATCGTTCTACGAAAAAGGTATTAAAAAATCAGACCAATGGGCTAAATAAATGTATCACTCTTGAAGGGGAGTATCTTGATAAATAAAATTCAATTTTGCCGAAAAGTTGTTGTTTCATTAGTTAGGCCCGGAACTTATTGAGTGATGTGTTAATATAATTATTAATATTTTTAAATAATTATACTATTTTAAATTTTAATCGTACATACTCATATATCTAATATATAAAATTCTCCTGTCACAGTGTTTGTAACCAAACTCCTCCGAAACGGCTAGACCGATTCTAATGAAATTTTGTGCGTATATTCAGTAGGTCTGAGAATAGGATGTAAACTATTTTTCATTCCGATATTGCAATTAGTTAAAAAGATATTAATTAAAAACCTTAAAACGCCTAATTGTTTTACTCCTGCGGGTTGTTTACTTGGCAGAACTTCCATTCCGTTTCGGCCGAGCGGTGATCCGACGTTTTCCACCATCTTAAAATTGCCATCCAATTTTTACTGTTGAAATCAGACAAAAAATAATTACAGAATCGGAAAGATCATTTATTTCGCCACGATACGGTATAATCGTTTTTGCAAAATAATGATATTTTCTATTTTTTAAGAATTTTTTTAAAATAGTGTTAAAACTGATGCCTTTTTATGAAAATTATTTCTAAATTGTTGCGTATGAATTTGTTTTCGTGTTATTAAAACGATATTCTACACTAATTAACTTCAAGCCTTTCTCTTTTAGATCCATTCATTTAAAAATAAAATTCCCAAAACTTTTTTTTAAAAGAATTTTTAAAAATCAGTCGAAATTTTTACTAAACATTAAATAACTTTTTCATTTATGAAGATAATCGCACGAAACTTTTTTCCATGTGTAAAGCAATATTATCCGTAATCTATACGAAGATTGAAAAAATTGCTTCAAAATTACGGATTTTTAAAAAAAATTGTGATTTTCGTAAACTACTGTTTTTCTGAGAAATAACTTAAACAGTATTTTTTGTACATTTTTTATTTCAAAGTACTTTGTTTTTGCAATTAATTTGTGAAGTTTGAAAGCATTAACTTAAAAATTATGCCCTAAAAATAAAAAAATTAATAAAAAATACGCGATTTTACAGTTAGCCAAACCTTGGAGTCGAAAAATAGTTTTGCGCCAAAGACCTTTGAACTGTTTAACCGTCGACCGCATCTAACTCAAGGGTTACACTAAAAAGTTCTGTCTTAAACAGGGGGAAATCAGTAAATTTGGCGAGTAAAAAAAATGTGAGTGAAAAAGTTATTTTTGCTTCAATATACGTCATTTTTTCTTTAGATAATTTTCAAAATTAAATCATTATAGATGTTGGATTAAGATGACAAAATGTATTCAATACATTTCTGAGACTCATTTAAAATATTTATCAGTATCAAAATTTTTGTTCTCTTTCATAAAACTTATAGTTTACTTTAAAATAATGCCTAATGTATAAATCTTTTTTTGACATATAATTTCATAATAAAAACGCAAAATTTGCCCATTTCGAAATTTTTTTTTTTTGAATTATTCAGTTAAATAAGCATAACTTCCTTAGAAAAAAATAAAAGCTATGTTCAAATAAAAAATTCTTCATTATTAATTGCGTGTTATTAATATATCAAAAATCATTAAATTGGCATGTCACAATTAATTGCTAAATGAATATTTTTAATCAATATTAGTATAAAATAATTAATTAATTTTGTTTTGTATTTTATGATTTCTTCTAAAATGAATAAATATAGATGAATTTAAATGAAAATGATTTTTAAAAAGTTCATTGATCATTTAGAATCAGTGATTAAAAAAGTAAAATGCCGAAAACAATCTTTTTTGTTATGAATTTAAAAAAAAAAACTTTTTTTTTTACAAAACAATGATATTTTGCATATTTTGTGATTTTTTTCTAACATGAATCAAAATCGTTGCGTTTAAATAAAAATGATTTTTAAAACTTTTAGAATCAGTGATTTAAAAAATAAAAGGCCAAAAACTTTTTTGAACAAATTTTAACAAAACACTCAAAATACTTAAAACAATCATTTAATAATTTCTTCTTTTATAAAGAAAATTGCATGAAACTTTTTTCCCGTGTGTCGAACATTTCAAAATATCCTCACAATTTTATTTCAAGATTTAAAATAGTAGTAAAATTTTGTAATTTGAATTATTTCTACTTTTCTTTTATCAACATACAACTATTTTTAAAAAGGCTACATTTTCGTTTCCGGGACTAAAAAATTGCAACGAAAGAATTGAAAAGTGAGTGAGTGATTTATAAATTCGCACTGTTCGCGGGTTTTTTAAGACGGACCTCGAAATTTTTAACCATGGTCAAAGTGACGAGGACGACACCTAAGCTTTTACCCACCTCTCCTAAGTACCGTACCACACCAACGCAAGAACAAATTTCGAAAAAGGGAGTTTTAATGTCATAGTTAAAGAAATCACTCACATCGCGCATACACACACATAAGTGCTATCGTCCTGAGGGAAACAGGGGAGTGAGTGAGAGAATATTAACGTCGCACTGATTAGCAACACGAGGGCTTTGGGCGACGGTCCGCGTAATTTTGAACCATGGTCAAGTGACGCGGACGACACCTGAGCTGGCACCCCCTCTCCTAACTACCACACCACGCCAACGGGAGGACGTTTGAGCTCTCGACAGATTTAACGTGCATTGCGCCCCTACACGGCGGATCTTTAGTGGTACTAGGATCGAAATCATGACACGCTAGCCATGATCCGATGCCTAGACTACTCGGCCACCGCGGCCTGAGGTAAACAGGAAATTCCCATGGGGATTAAGTTATTCACTGGTAAAAGCCCGTGCAACGCCGGGCTAAGCGGAGAGGAAAGAAACAAAGAAGTAAAAGCAATTTCGAGAAATAATATTGGAAGTGCTAATTTTGTGAAGAGAAGGGAAAATGTTAAACGAGAAAGCCATGATACGCACTCACTGGTCATGCACTCACATCGTACGCGTCACACCCACACAAAAGTGCTGGAGTCAGAAAGAAAGGAGGAAATTAGCATGGGGATTAAGTTATACCCTCGGTAAAAGCCCGTGCAACGCCGGGCCGGGTCAGCTAGTAAGTACATAATAATGAATAATTACTTAAACTTTTACCAAAGAAAATGGATAAAATAAACAAATCCCCCGATGAATGGCAGGAAAAAATAAACTGCGAAAATATCAAACAAGAAAACATAGTACATCTGAACAAAATTGGATACTCTTGCCTAGAATAAATCAGAATTTTTCACTTCGATCGTGTGGTCATAATCACACACACAATTTTTATTTATACGTAGAAATCTTAATACTTTCTTAAACGTGTATGATTTAGAAAGTTTTTTCCCCCTCTCCAAATGAACTTTATAGAGTTACATAACCAGTTACTAAAAACCCATCGTTTCAACACGTTACGTGAGACTCATAAAGAAGTTTTCTATCGCTTTATATAAAATTGTACTCAAATGAGACGAATGAAACGTGCTGTTCTATTAAAAAATGTCACGCTTTGAATGTTTGTACAGACGAGAAATTTTATTCAACTCTCACATAGAAAATATGTAAAAAATGAAAATCGGAAGAAAGGAACAAAAATAGCAAGTTTTGAGAGGATTTATAAGAGTATTTGTATGTACGGCTGTCATTTATGCAACCTGAATAATAGTATCATATATACCAAAAAAAAGAAAGAAAAGAAATTCTCTTTAATGTGCTTTATATGAAGTTCTGCACGGTAAATTATGGGCTTTCATAGCGTCGTCTGGATCATTGCCAAACCTAGGCAGTAAATTTCAATATTACGGACGTGCTACAAACCTAGTTTAAAGTCACAAAAAAATCCTAAAGTGAATTCATAATCGATACTTCTTTTCATTTAATGCGTAAAACTCATTTGGGATCTAACTTTTTCGCAATAAGCGTCCGTCGAAATTTATAACTGATTACTGTAATCGTGGTTATTGTTATTGATCCTTTTCAATAATCAAAATTATTTGTTCCAATTTTTTTAATTTAATCGTATTCTAAAAAATTATCCCTTTTCTGAGAATCAAATTTAGTTATTTGTTTCCTGAATTTTTAAACTTAACACTTTGTACAAGGAGCCGCCGGCTGGGTGGCGTATTCGGTTTGGCGCTGGCTTTGTTTGTCCAAGTTTGCGGATTCGACCCAGACCCATGTCGGTGGAGTTTCTTCGACAGCATCCATGTCGTTTGCTTAAGCGACATGTAAAAGATTCCTTGACTGCCTATTTGGCTTAGGCACTCTTGGCAAAACTAAATTCGTAGAACCATTTCGCAACGTCAGGGTTCAGGTCCCTCCCTCTGGTGATGAAACTGGGCTTCAAAATTACTTGCGGGAATTGTAGACGATTTTGTATAAAAACAGAAAAATGTCCAAGAGCTGTAAAATGGTATAAACATTATTGAAAAGAAACGTTCCCTTTTATTTAAAAAGAATAGGAGAATCCGTCATAGCTGAGTGGTTATGATAGCGAATTCGTGGCCGGTGTTGTCGAGTTGCGGGTTCGAGCTCTAGTGCTGCAGAAGACCTGCCATTTAAGGTTGATGTGTGGCCGCGGTAGCCGAGTGGTCTAGGCATCGAATCGTGGCTAACATGTCATGAGTTCGATCCCAGTACCACTGAAGACCCGCCGTGTAGGGGCGCGATGCACGTTAAATCTGTCGAGAGCTCAAACGTCCTCCCGTTGGTGTGGTGTTGTAGTTAGGAGAGGGGGTGCCAGCTCAGGTGTCGTCCGCGTCACTTGACCTTGGTTCAAAATTACGCGGACCGTCCCCAAAAAGCCCTCGTGTAGCTGAACAGCGGGACGTTAATATTCTCTCACTTAAGGTTGATGTATTTTTAATCTGTCGAGGCGCAAAATCATCATGTTGGCATGTTGCAGAATTTTGGAGAGGTGTGGTGGCAACTCAGGTGTCATCCTCGTCACTTAAGCAAGGTTCATTGCCAATAGCTCTCATGTTACTCCAGAGTGCAAGTGTTTATTAACGTCGCAGTATAAAGCAACACGAGGGCTGTTGGCTATGGACCTAGTCATTTTAAACCACAGTCAAAGGATAAGGATGACATCCGAGGCAGGCATCATTCTCTCCGAACTTCCTCGCCACTACAATGGGAAGACTTTGAGCCTCGACAGGTTTAACATGCATCAGCCCCCTCTGCTCGGTGAGTTTTCAGTGGTACTAGGCTCGAACACATGATACGCCGACCCAGCCGCAAGTTAGCTAACTTGACCACTAGGACCTCGGGACTTCAATGGCACTTGGGCACTGTAGCTACAAGTCTATGATTATGAATACTTTGGTCACTTCCGGAGTGCGAGTAAAATTAAATTTGATGTGATTAAGAAATAGATCATTTTTCTGGTATTAGAATCGCATAATAAAAAATGTAATGCGGTTATTATTTGATAAAATGTCTTCAAATAGTCTATGATTGTTTTCAGGGACATGATCTATATTTTTAATGCATTTCCGTGTGTATCCTGCACAACAGTGGTCCCCAACTCCCGGGCCGTGGACCAGTACCGGACCATGGATCAAATGATACCTTGCCGCGTAAGGGATATTATTTCCATATTATTTACTGTGGTATATTTCTCTCGGGTTTGTGTAACTTTCCATGTAGATCACATTATATTCTATGTTAAATCCCTATACTCATTTTTTGGTGTAACTGTATTTTTCTCTCAAATCATATTTATAAATATAATTTAAGGTTTCCAACTACCCTAAAATTGGTGAATTTTGCAAAAATTGACAATTTTTTATGGTTTTATTTTATAGGCCATCTTATTAGCCTTATAAAAATACCAAGTTTATTATTTTTCGTTCACTAGAACAAAAACTACGTTTTAGTAAAAGGAGATGCCCATTACTCTTTAAGTAAAATGTCATACTTTGAAATGCGTTTTACTCGAAATGTGTTTTTACGAAAATGATCAAACGGGGACTGCGATTTCTCAAAAAGTTTTGAAAATAATTATTTGAAACTTTTTGTATATGTTCTGTATAAAAGTAAAAGTCTTTCATAACCTTCAGATTTATCAATCACTGTTTTAGTACAAAACTTACACTCCCTTATATTAATATAATCAATGTTTTTCTCTAAGCAATTTCATAATAGTAACTAAGAGAAAATACTCTAGTGTTTGTAAAAATAAAAATATCTCTTATCCTGAAGGTCCTTTCAAAAACGAATAACATAGCAACAGATCAGAATTGAAAATTGCTTCATAAACTTTTGGTACAAAATGAGCCCTGTTTACGTTATTTTTTCTAAATTTTTGTACCAATTTTTTCCCTTTTATTTATAATAATTTAATCAAATCTTATACAACAAAAAAAATCCACATGTCTCTATTTTTTTTAAAGTTGTCGCAAGTAGTCGGATGCCTTAATTAGAATCATTAAATCATAAAACAATATAAAGTATAAGCAATCAAATTCCCCTTCTCCCTCCTTCAGCAGGCTGCGGTAAAATTATCAAACGTTGACCGGTCCACTGCGATAAGAAGGTTGGGCAGTATTGCTGTACTGTGTGTCGAATAATTATGTCGTTAATAACCCACTGCCTCCTCGGCGAGACTACATACGTCAGCTTTTAGGTGATGTGAGATACTTACGAATGATCACCGTCTCTAGACTTCTTAATCTATCACAAAATGTGGCAACAAAAATCATACTGTATGACTAACCTCTATTTTTGTTTCTTATAAATAAACATAATACTTCTCGAATCATTGTTGAATATCTTTGAAAAAGTACCCTTAATATACTGCATTCTTTTTGTCAATAACAGGTATACTTTTGATTTTCTGCGACTGAGGCTGACATCTGTAAAGTATAACGCAACTTTTAAAACTCGTCTGTCTATTTCCTTAAATTTGTGGTTTCAATGTTGATTTAAGAGAATTTCTTAAAAACGAAAGTAATGCTCTTAAGCCCTTCAAGACTCATTTTGTTTCGGGATTCTGGATTAAAAAAATGTCATTTTTTTTATGCTTACCTAGAAAAGTAAGCAAAAACATTCGAAACCACAAAAAGCACATGTGAAATAATTCGGGAAAGACCGATTCTGCAGTATAAATTTTCATAGTGCCCGAGCTACACTCGGGATGAGCCAGGATGGTACGTTTCGCAGGCACGAGCTCAGCTCAGGAAAGGCCGGGGAGGGGGTTAACCAGTGACTATGTGTTTAATTTATACTAGGAACGCAATGAAATGTATGTTCTAATCAATATAAAATAATCAAAATTCCTTTATATGTTTTTCAATATAATTTCGAAACTATTATTTTGATTTCTCTGTCTCTTGTGGACGTAGTAACGTAGTTGTCAATGGCCGAAGTGTCAAGAGTTCAAGCCGCTGAAGTCCCACGTGTTGCGGGCGGTAGATGACATTTAAATCTGTCAAGGCTCTAAGTTCTTCTATAGGTGTGGTATGGAAGATCTGAGAGGAGGGGACAGCCACTTGTTGTCCTCGTGACTTGACCATGGTTAAAAATTCCAAGGTCTGTTGCCCTCGTATTCCTTTATAGTGCGACGTCAATATAAATACTCTTTATACAGGGTGATTCGCTAACAGACCGACAACTTTGCTGGGTGTGTAGGGGGTACCGAGACGACTCGGAATCCCATAGGAATCCAGGGTCACAAATGCCGTACTTGCAAGCTATGGTGCAGAGAAAAAGCACAGAAACAGGAACACAAAAAGGGATAGAAAACATTTTTTATTGAAAGGTTGTACTACAACAGGTGTTCAAAATCACGACCAGAAGTCGTCTGGCAGGCCTGACAGCAGCGCTGCATGTAATTCTTTACATTCTGGAAGGTTCCTGGAATGACATGTATCCTCCTGGAAGCTACAGATGTTCGATAGGCGACGTTTTTAGCTGAAGGAACGGGCTTCTCGTACGCTATAAAGAAAGAACCAGTTAACTTGAACAGAACCAGTCTCACGTAACCTTCTGTTCCCACTGGCGAAGGTTGCGTGATGTGGAACACGCCTGTTCAGGTAACGTTCCAGGCACAATCACCGACAGGCTTGCCCATTAAAATCCGCATCTCCAAACACTATCAGCATGTCGACAAGTTTCTCGTTTGAACAGGAGTTCATTCTGCTACCTCTGGAGACGAATCGGAAATGACGACTTTAAGCAGGATCGGTATTCGTGAAACCTTCCATTCAGCGCCCTCTACTGCAATAATGCATAAAGGAATCTTCCAGAACGTCAGGAATTCCATGCAGCATCGCTGTCAGACTTGCCAGATAACTTCTGGTAGTAATTTCAAACACCTGTTGTTGTACAACCGTTAAAAAAGATGTCTTCTGTCCAGTTAATGTGTTGCTGTTTCTGTTTCTTTTCTCTTGATCTTTGCACCATGGCTAGCAAGTAGGACGTTTGCAACATTGCATTTCTGTGTGATACCGAGTCGTCTTTGTATCCCCTACATCATAGGTTCTCAACGTAGGCGATAATGTCCCCTTGTGGGCGTTTGAAGCTTTCAGGGGGGCGTTGAGATGGCCCGGAGGGGCCTGGGCAGATTAACCAATAAAGACTAAAAAACACGCTGATTATGTACTAACAAAAGCAAACTTTATTACTGTTTACCTTATGTTGTTTGTATGTATATTTAAATCATTCCATATCACATGTACGAAAATTCAGTTATTTCGGTAGTACGGGAAGTGGATGAAAGGCTTAAAAAAGATTACATTACATTCAGACGTACATTAAATTGAATGATATAGTGCATTTTAATTTCTGCAGTGCACGTGTTGTATTTGTCTTTGAGGGATAGGAAACATGTTTCGTCTACTGCATTTCATTACGTATATTATCCAAGAAACATAATTAAATATGTTAACCAGGAATTCACGTGATTCTTTAAGGACTGAAAATATCAATTTATATTTATTTTGAAAGCAATATAGTTTATTATGAATTACTTCGTATCAGCTAAGCCCCTGCCTGTCTTTATAACAGGTAATCTAAAAATCTTTTATTCAACTGTATTAAATGAAGAAGAAATTCAGTAGCATTTCAATTCCAACAATATCCTACCTATGACTAAAATATATAATGTTACACATTTAAATATATTTGTGGCAATAGATATTTCAGATTCGCAGGTAAGAAAACTGGGACTTTAGAACAGAAATAAAATTAAAAAAATATATTCTTTTAGTAATAGGATATTCTTTAAAACTGAACTCTTGTTTTCACCATGTATTATGTACATTCTTATTTCTCTAGAGTGGGAGGGGGCGGTATATAAATATTCACTAGAAAAGGGGGCGGTGTGGAAATATTCAATGGAAAAGGGGTCAATGTCGAAATATTTATTAGAAAAGGGGGCCCCAGTTCAAAAAAGGTTGGGAACCTATGGCCTACATACTTTTGCAAGTTTGTCGATCTGGTAAAGAGCCACCCTGTACATAGATGTACGAGTACACATATACAAATAACTTTATTCCACGAAATGAATATCAATCAGGAGACTTCAAATACTTTTAAATTTTTAATCTCGAGTAATAGTTATATTATTTTTAATTTCATGAAAATGAATTAAGAATTTAAAAGTATTAGGTAATAAAAAAAAACTACTTTACCTTTTATCTCGACACTATTGGAATTCTTTTCATTCTTTTTACTGATTCAACTAAGAGTTTTAAAGCTTTTATATTTTTATGTAAAGATTTATTTTTTATTTTTATTGTTTATCAATCAAATAATTTAAATTATTTTTTTTTTCAACACCATAATGGCTTAAAAAATTTCTAATGCAAAAAAACAACAACACATTCTGAGAATATTTATTTTAAGTTTAGAATTTTAAGACTTCTTGCAATTAATAAATCATTTGATATTTTAAATTTCTCAGGACATATCTACAATGAATACAGCAACGATTTTCCACATTTATAACAGGTTTCAAGAAACGCTTTCAATTTGAAATATTCAATAAATGTTTCATATTATATTATTGATCTGCATTGAAATAATTTTTTTTGGTAGTTGCTCAAACTTACTGTCAGAATGTATACTAACAAATAAAAGCTTATTTTGTAACGTTTAAAAATAGTTTAAAGATGTGTATCATATTTAATTTTAATCTGCCTTAAAAAGCGATCCCTAAAATCATGCTGACAGTAGAAGGATACGTTTATCTTAAGGATAAGAAGGTCCTCATATTCCATAATCAAAAATGTTTTTTAAAATACATGAGTTATCATTTATCACGATAAAATATACGGTGATATTGAATAATTTTTTCAAACTTAAAAGGAGCAGTATAACCTGAATATTAAAATTTTACTTTATATATATTAAGACTCTTTTCAATTGAAAAACTCAGTATAAAATACGTAATATCCTTAACATTTAAGTTTGTCATATATATTCCTTCATTTTTTCCAAGTTTTGTGAGATTACATATAAAGAATTACATAACTACATTTAGATATTTTTTAAATATTCACCTTTTGATAAAACTGTTTTAATTAACTTATTATTTAACACAGAAAAAACAGTAAGTGAAAAATAATTTAGTACATATTTATTTTTAAATTTATAGGCAAAAAAAAAAAATGCTTTTGTGTTGCTTTTTTTACACTTTTACGCCTGATAATTTTTGCCTGACTCAAAAGTCTGTTGAGATCACAGCCAATGCTCCTCGTAATTTTGTATCACGGTCTAATGACAAGGTCGGCATCTGAACAGGCATCCTACTCTCAACATGTTTGTTTTTTAATGTCTACGCTTCAAACCTTGACAGATTTAATTAGCATCAGTAATGACATGGTAACAAAAATACCAACGTCATGAAAAAAATTTCCACTTAACATTCTTGCAGACGATTCATCAGAATTCGCAAACAGTGAATTAAAATGAATTCATTTCAAGAAATTGTGTTTGTGATTTAAAAAATCTTCGAACTTAATAATTCTTTCTTTACATTCAAAATACTCAAAATATAATTTATAGATCTTGTTATAAATTTTACTAGTAATGCAATTAAGAAATCTGTGCCTTACGATTCGAAATTTTCATAGAATATTCAGAAGAAAGTAAGTGGATTTTTATTTTATAGATATATCTCTCTCTTAGAATTAAATCTCACCATTGAAATCGTATGTGTTTTTTCTTAACGCTTCCGGCGTGTCATGAGTTCGAGCCTAGTTCCACTGAAGACCCAACATGTAGAGGAGCTGATGTACGTTAAATCTGTGGAAGTTCAAATGTCCTCCCGTTGGTATGGTGTAGTAATTTGGAGAAGGGGGTGCTATTTCAGGTGTGATCCTCGAAACTTGACTGTGGTTAAGAATGAAGAGGTTCAGAAATCCTCGTCTAGCTTAAAAAGGGCGACAATAATAAGTAATCAAAGATCATGCTCCAGTCACCCATCCGGTATATTGGTTAGTGACGCAGACTGCTGTGCCGTAAGGCCTAGGTTCGAATCCCAGGGAAGGCATGGATGTTTGTGCTTTAGCAGCATGGGGGTACTCTAAATAGCCGTGGAGCCGCAAGTCCTCTCGTGAAGTTGGTGGAAGGGAAGTGGAGGTGGGATACTCCTGACCACACCCCAGGTTGTTCTCTTTTAAAATTGGGGCGGAAACGAGCTAAAAGTTCTGTCACCTGCATGGTATTCAAGATTATGGCTAACGACAGGCGTACGATCTAGCCCTTTGCCATGATGAATTTCGTGGGCACATGCCGATCACGTGACATTAGTAACAACAACAGATCATGCATCAGTGCTGTCAAATGATTGGCAATGAATGAGATTTGGTTTAAGTTTTTCCCAAAGAAGGTTGAAAATACTTTCAGTGAACGGTTCGGTTTACAAATGTCAAGGCACCTTTTAGTTTGCATGTTAATCCTTTTGTATCCTTACAATTTGGGAGCATTCTGTATAAGAGTAATTTCTTCTTAAACTTACTAAGTAAAAGCTTCATATATATATATATATATATGTGTGTCTTTAAAAAAGCGAAAAAGAAGTATTAGAATGCAATTAATACAGAATAATATTGATTTATAAAAAAAATAGAAGAGTACATAATCGGAATGTAATATTAATTTGTGTGCGCGTAAAACAGTACTCTTAATTTGGATTCTTTCTGCAATGTAAGACGAATACAATATTTAAAACTGTTCCATATTCAAATTACATTTTATTTCTATTAGAAATTCCGAGGCATGTACCTTTTTTTTTTTCTACTGCTTTGTTTGTGTTCAAGTTACAAGTAAACTTTTTTTATGTTTGGCATTTTCAATGTGAAATTATCAACTTTTACAAGTAACGGCAAGTATATGTTTAAAAAATTCGGCTACTTGCTACAATTTTTTTTTTTAGAAAAATAGAGAAATGGGGTTTTTTGTTTTTAGATTTGTTTAGTATATTTGAAGAAAAATATGCTTAAAAATGCTAGAAGAACAATATGCCAGAAAAAAAGAAACTATTAATACTAAAATGGGAAAAAATGGGTTCAAATTTACAAAAAATAACATAAAAGCAGCCCATTTTGTACCATAAGTTTATGAAGAAATTTTCAACGTTTCAATTCTGATGTGTTGCTAAGTCATTCCTTTTTGAAATGACCTTCAGCATAAGAAACATTTTAATTTTTACAAAATCTAGAGCACTTTATATTAGATTTATATGAAATTTACTAAAAAAAAAACAGTGATTACATTCACATAAGGAACTGTAAATTTTGTAATAAAACAGTGATTGATAAATCTGAAGGTTTTAACACTTCTATTATACAGAACATACACAAAAGATTTCAGTTAATTATTTTCAAAACTTTTTGAGCAACCGCTGGCCCCATTTGAGCAATACACTTCGTATTTTTATACAGTTAAGGTATCAGACTACCCTAAAATTGTGAATTATGCCGAAAATTGACAATTTTTTTTATGATTTTATTTTACAGGCCATCTTATTAGCTTCATAAAAATACCAAGTTTATTATTTTCCGTTCACTAGAACAAAAACTACAAGTGTTTTAGTAAAAGCAGATGCCATTACTTTAAGCAAGATGTCACAATTTTAAACGCGTTTTACTCGAAATGTGATTTTTAAAAATAATGGAACAGGGTCAGCGATCACTAAAAAAGTTTTGAAAATAATAACTGAAATTTTTTGTGTAAGTTCTGTATAATAGTAGAGTGTTTTAACCTTCCGATTTATCAATCACCGTTTTATTATAAAATTTACAGTCCCTTATGTTAATATAATCACTGCTTTTTTTAAGCAATTTCATATAGTAAATGAGATAAAGTACTCTAGTTTTCGTAAAAATTAAAATATCTCTTATCTGGAAGGTCATTTCGGCAATGAATAACGTAACACATCAGAATTGAAAAATTGAAAATTTGTTCATAAGCCTTTGGTACAAAATGGACCGCTTTTGTAATTTTTTGTCAATTTTTACCCATTTTTTTACATTTTAGCTATAATAATTTCTTTTTCTCTTCTTAATTTTAGCATATTTTTCTTTAAATATACTAAATAATCTAAAAACAACAAACAAATCCACATATCTCCATTTTTAAAAAAAAAAGTTGTCGCAACCAGTCGGATACCTTAACAAGATGGCTATAAAATAAAATCATAAGTAAAATTGCCAATTTTTGGCAAAATTTACAATTTTAGAGTAATCGGGATACCTTAAACGAATTATTTTAACAGTTGGAAATTTTTTAAACTTGTATTAGAAAAAAAAAATGGTTTTTCCCCCAAATAATTTCTTTTTTGTCCAGGACAGAAAAGGATTGCTCTTGAAAGAAGCAAAATTTCGACGAGAAAGGGACTAGACCCTTATTTGACTTAACAGGTCCAGATGAGTCCATGCGTGTAACCTCTCGTGGGAGTTTTGAATAGGACAGGGAAATTCCTTTCTTGTCGCATCCCACTCCGCAACGCAAGGAATGATTTAAGATTTTAACGATTATGCCCCATCTGATGACGGAATATCTTTTCGAAGATGAGGAAATTGCTAATTTGACGGAGCCATTGAATAACGATTCTTAAGCAGAAATTGATTTGGAAACTCCTCAAAACCGTTACATTTTCTAATCCCTTACATTGTTTGGAAAGTGTGAAAACATACTATATGTCAGTGTTTCTCAAACTTTTAATATTTGCGACCCAATATTCAATCATAATATTCATTTCGCCCCCCTCCATATTATAACAATGTATTCAATTCAATAACACGATACTTTTGAGCTAAAGCTACTATACGACTTTAACATCAAAAGAGTCGCCAGCGTATATAAACGTCTCTAAGCCAGTGCGTTAATTGCCCCGGACGTATACATACATCTTTCCGAAATACGATTTTTTCTGTGCACTGCTATTCATAAAATTATTCCGATGGCTTTTGGAATGCAATAAAAGGACTTTCACAGTGTTTAACAAAAGTTTTACTTTAAGTTTCCTTTTCTTCCTCCCCCTACCCCCAATACACGACATACGCTTGCCTATTTGTTAAACGATGGCATTGAGGAGAGATTAGCATAATTTTTAATCGGAAGTTAAGGGATTAATTATAAACGTAAAAAATGTCAAGAAAAGTGTTAATTTTTGCATACAATTTTATATTTTACAAGTCCGTGCTGTCACAGATAATTATTAAACTTGGTCTTAGCTTTGTATTTTATAATTAATTTAGCAATACTTTGTGCAGTTACTGATACATTTATAAGTGTATTACATCTGTGTAAATGTGTATTTTATTTTTTTATTATAGAATGTATTTTGTTTTACTTTCAGTAAATTAATAATTTTTGTAAATAATCTTTTGTTTTTGAATTTTTCAACGTGCTCGCGCACCCCTCGTAAGGTTATCACGCCCCTCTAGGCGAGCGCGTCCCACAGTTTGAAAAAAAGCTACCGTATGTAGCAGGATGTAAATGATGCAGTATTTTATTTGCATAAAGTCGAAAAAGAAATCTTTTGAGTCAGGAATTAAAAAATAAAATTTTTAACTAACTGAAACGCAATAATTCGCAAATAGTATTTTTGGCTGTTGAACAAAAAGTGTGTGTGATTTGTAACTACGGATATTTTTTGTGTAGTTGCTTATTATAGAATTTAAGAAAATTGAGTTTCGTTTGGACCAAGATATAACAATAACCCCGATTTAACGAACAAAATCTTCGGTCTAAATGAATTCGTTAATTGGGATCAAGTTATTTTTTGTTTCAATATTATAAATTTTTTCTTCAATTACAATTTATTTTAAATTTTTATCCATATTGTAAACCTTCTTTATGTTAATTAATCAAGAAATATATTAAGTGCGCCTCGGAGGTTGATTCTATATTTAAGAGCAATGTATAAAAAATACCTTTGTGTAAGGCATAAAGGATCACAAAAAAACTGATTTCAAACGTAATGTGTTAAGTATAAAATTTTACCACTCATTATTCGGTAATAAAAACAGAATGCGAGAATATTGTTATAAATAGCTTTTCTATCCGATGAAAAAAAGTCAACTTCAAGAGAAATGTTTATCATTTAGCGAGGACAATATTAAATAACCGGAACAAAGATGCGAAATTAGTCGCCATATGTTTCTCAATTTGTTCGATATCACAAGTTTGCGATGAGTATCGATTGGCTATTCATTTTTATAATAACGAAATAGTTTTCCATTTTCATTCTTAATGACAGTACAAACGATAAATGAACCCACATCTCAACTCAAAATGGCATCAGTAACTCCCCTCCCCCTCTCGATATCAGCGCCATTTTTATCGCCAAACGATTTTTTCCCCTTTCGAAAATGGCCTTTCTTCCCTGTTGCGTCACAGCACCTGGGAGAAAAGGGACTATTTGCATTCCCTCTAGAAATCGTTCCAACCACCCCCTCCTCCTGCGCACCAAACGATAGACAAAGCCGCCCACTCGCACGTTTGCTAGGTGCCTGACCTTTTCACAAACCCCTTGCGCAAGTGGTGTGCGCACGACCCATTCCGAACAGGGGGGAATAGAGGGTCGGCCATCCCCATTTTATAATATTGAGAAATAAACTGAAGTAATAAATCAGAGAGAGGGTTAATAAATTATTTGGATTAAGTGGAACGCGGAGCATTAAAAAGAGGGGGATGGCGAAAAAAATTGCCGAATTTTGCCTGAATGCGCGGTTTATGATTAATAACTGCAGTTTCCTATTGGCGAATGTTTTCAATGTGGGTTGGATGATTAATACATTAACTTTTAAGCCGATTAAATGTGAATTGCTTTCATTTTTTGATTCTAACTTTACTTTTGAAGCTGTTCGTAGGGATTTTTAAATAGGGTTAATTACAGTAACATATGGTTAATTAATTTTGATGGGATTGTGTCGTTAAATTTATCTGCAAAAAAAAAAAAATCTCAAAGTAAATTTTTTGTGTGTTTAAAATTGAATTATACTCATTTGAAAATATGATTGATTTGCTTTATTGAAATAATTCTCTCTTCTTATCGGGTTTGTCTTCCATTGCAGCATAAATTTCATTGGTTTGTGAATCACTCAAACTCCATTTTAAACTTTTTTTTTTAATTTTTGGTTTCGTGTTAAAATAAAACTGGTTTGAATAAACGTATGCTCACGAGCTGGTGATGAACCAGCAATATTCATAACCATGGAGCCTTATGTTTGAATCCAGATTTGATTAATATCCCACTTTACGAACGAATGGCACCGATGTACTTTAAACTGAACTAGATTTTAAAGTCTTCATGGGTGGTGAGGAAATTAGGAGTATGAGGTACAGGTTATGGTGCTGTCCTCGCCGTAATTTAAGTTCGTTGCCAGTAGCCCTCGCTTTCGTATAATTTAAATTGCGACAAAAACATATCTGTTGCTTTACGTAGAGATTTGTCATATGAGTAGAATTTTTCATCCCCTTTGTGTCCGGCCATTTCTCCAAAGTGAATGAGAGTTATATTAACATTGTACAAAAAGCAACACTAGGGTTACTGGTGGTGAACCTCTTAATTTTGAACCTCGGTCAAGTGACGGGGATGACACCTGATCCAGCACCCCTTTCTTCAAACTACCACACCTCACCAGGGAGGACCAGCGACAGATTTAACGTACATCAGTCTCTCTACATAGCGGGGGTCTTCAGCGTCGATATTTTTTATAATGGAGATCAAACTTAAACATGCAATTTGATGCCACACTATAGCATAGAAGGTGGCAGTCTAATGGTCTTGGTTGCGAACTAGTGACCGGCGTTGTGACGTTTGATTCAATAAAGGTAGCGTGATTTGAAACATTTATAATTTAGTTTATTTAAAAAAAAAGTCACAGCTATTATTTACATTAATATACAATTTAGTACTATGAGATGATTTTAGAGTTTCTAAATAGTTTTGTGAGGGAGGGATCTCTGTGCCAGGTTTCGCTTTCAACTCCGGTTCTCTTCGTCCCCTTCCGTCTCTGCGGTTGACTGTCGTTGGCGTCCTTTTTCTCTCCTTACATTCGGTGGTGGGCGAAATGGGCTTCTCCTCGTGTCAAAGGTTGCCGGGGCTAACTAAGGCACGTCCGTCGCAGTATATTAGCGACTGCAGGTGTTTTGCACATGGGGTCATCAATTCTCCTAAAACTGATCCGCCCGGGGAGGAAAGTCCCAGGTGTCTCAAAAGGGGACGCACAGATGTCACAGCGTGTCGTGAGTCCTAGTACTTCTGAAGACCCATCGTGTAGAGGGGCTGATGCACGCTAAATCTTACGAGGATAAAAATGTTCCCGTGGGTGTGGTGTTGAAGTTAGGAGAGTGGAGTGCCAGCTCATGTGTCGTATTCATCGTTTAACTGTGGTCCGCCAATAGCCTTCCCATTGCTTTAGAATGTGACGTTAATAAACACTCAGTGAATGACACTCGAGCTGTATAATAAATTTCTATAAACGATCTTGATTTAAAGTGAAAGGTCAGGGGGCAAAAACGACGCCTGAATTGATACTTCTCCACGCCGCATTTTCCCATGAAAATTGAGTTCCAGTAAGAGATATGTGGCTGTGTGGCAGTCGAATGATCACGAACTCGTTATCGATATCGTTTTTGTCGAGTCCCGATACTAGTAAAGACCCTACGGGTAGAGGTGCTGATGCACGTTAAATTTTTTGAGGCTCAGAGAAGGCTCGTAGCTCGAAAGCTTGGCTACAAACTCAGCTGTTGTCTCTATCATTGGAACTTTATTATGAAACTCGTCGTCAATAAGCCTCATATTGCTTGGAAATCAAGCAGTTCATATTTGAAACAAATGAAGAGAAAACGCAGAGCTAGGACATACGAAGAAGGAATTTATGCGGAATCCTGTCGATAAACCAACCAACAAACTCAGAGAGGTGATAGTAGACAGCATGGGGACGATAAATCACAATAGAACACGGAGGCGTAAGCCACGTTTAGTTGGAGTAATTTGCAAAAACACTTATGAAGGGTATGTTTTTGGGTGAGTGGAATGAAAAGCGACAATAAGAGGTAAGGAATACATTTATTAGACGGGTGAGTGAGACAGTGAATATAAGCGTCGCACTGTTAAACTACACGAGGGCTTTTGGTGACAGACCTCGTCATTTTGAACCATGGTCAAGTGACGAAGATGACACCTGAGCTGTCACCCCTCTCCTAACTATCACACCACAGGAGGATGTTTGAGCTCTCGACAGATTTAACGTGCATCGCTCCCCTACACGGCGGATCTTCAGTGGTACTGGGTTCGAACTCATGACACGCCAGCCATGATCCGAAACCTTAAGCACTTAGCTACAGCGACCACATTTATTAGGCGGGATAATAGACTTTGTTGCTCCATATCCCACGAAAACAATAACTAACATTTATTAGACGCAAAGCATGCTTACAATACAAACAATGCACCATAGATTGACGTCAGAAATGAAACGACAAGTGATTGTCACAAGAACTATTCGAAGTTGTGACTGCGTACGTCATAGCACAGCCGAAACCGACGGATGAAGGATTGTCGGAAGCGTTCGAACATATCCGGTGTGCTAGCGATATCAGCTGACGCGACGATAGTTCGTGCCTTGAGATTTTCCACTACAGCCACTACTAGTTCATACACAAGACATTCAGATAGCTCCGGAATCAGAATCCAAGCGATTAAAGTCCAGGGAGTATGTAGGCCAAGCAAAAGGCTCGCTAAGTCCAATCCATGTCCTGTGATATGTAGCATGGAGGTGGTTGCACACCACAATCGAAAAATGTGTTGGTGCACCATTGTGCATGAACTACACATTTTGGTGCGTAGTGGACGGTACTTTCAACAGCAACTCCGGGAGAAATGGGAAATTTGTATACGTGTAGGTTTCTTCAACACTACCTCGGCACTTAAAATCCCCGCCTTCGTTTGGTTACTCCCCTCGTCTGGCTCAACTTCCTTCCAAAGTCTATTACTCTCTCGATTTCACGGACTGAACGTGATTTACTACCCCTTACTGTCTTCTATCACCCTTCTAAATTTGTTGACAACACCCTATATGCAGCAATACACATTCTCTTCAAATTCTTTGTAAGTATTCAGTGAGCATTAAAAAATTTTCTGAAATAAAATAAAAAGATGGTTACACTCAGTTAAACTTAATCTCATAGCGTATTTATACAATAAATTTTAATTTAAGTGAAAAGATATAGATATCCATGATGATTAATTCGTTGGTCAGAAATGTAAGTTTGCAGATTCTATGTATCCCATTGTGTTTCTTAATTATTGTGTGGCATCGGTGGCCTAATGGTTATGGTCACATGCTCGTGGTCGGCGTGTTATGAGTTCGATTCCTGTGGACTGATGCAATGAAATCTGTCGATCTCAAGGTCTTTCCTTTCGCGTAACGTAGTGGCCGCGGTAGCCTAGTGGTTAAGGTAACGGACTCGTGGCTGGCGTGTCATGAGTTCGAGCCCAGTACAACTGAAGACCCGCCGTGAAGGGAAGCAATGCACAAAATCTGTCGAGAGCTCAAACATCCTGCCGTTGGTGTGGTGCGGTAGTTAGGAGAGGGGGTGCCAGCTTGGGTGTCATCCTCGTCACTTGAAAATGGTTCAAAACTAAGAGATCCGTCGCCCAAAAAGCCTTCGAGTAGCTGAACAGTTTGACGAAAAAACCACTCACTCACTTGGCGTGATGTAATAGTTTGGAGAAGGGGTCCGTCAGAAAGAGCCCTCGTGATGCTTTGTAGGGCTTCCTCGCCATTCTTTGCCATTGTATTTTTAAAATGTGGATATGACAAACAAAAGCACTCTGTTTTTCTTTTTTTCGATGTTTTCTGTAGTTTTTTTGTTTTTCTCTCTCTCATTTTGCAGGGTTTTGGGGGGGGGGGGAGAGGTGCTAACCTGCATCCAAAATCATCGCCAAAAGCCCTCGAGTAGCCGAATAGTGCGTGTTAATACTCACTCACTTATTTTACAGAATTTGGTTGCAATCTGCATAGGAAAATAAACTGAAACAAGGAATATTTATGTTTTAACTTTTACATTTTAAATTATTTAGAGTTAAATATTTTATTCGACTGAAATACTTTTTTCGTCTTTACTGACTTAATTAAATAATTTTTTTTGTCGATTTCTTAAAAAAAAATCTTGGAATCGGAACTTTATTATGGACTTCCCCCTCCCTTTCCCTGGAATTTTGGCTGTGTTCCTTGGCCGAGGTAGCCTAACGGTCAAGTTAGAGGACTCGTGGCTGGCGTATCGTGGTGCAACTCAAAACACGCAATGTAGAGGGGCTGATGCAGGTTTAATCTGTCAAGTCTCGAAGGTCCTCCCAAAGGTGTAGTGTGGAAGTTAGGAGAAAGGGGGGGGGAGCTCGGGTGTCATCCTCGTCACGTTTCAAAATTATTAGGTCCGTCGCCAGCAGCCTTCGTGCGGTTTTTTGTGCGACGCAAATATAATTTTCAGAAGCCCAGTGGCTGAGTGGTTAGTGCATCGTGCTTCCACATTCCAGGTCCGAGGTTCAAACCCCGGGCTGGGCAAGGCGGACTCAGCTTTTCATCCCTTCAGTCAAGCTTGCTTGGGAACTTAACACTGGGGATTTCGCATTAGACTGACCACCTGATCGGAACATCTGCTCCTGCACCTCAGGACCCAAGGCCACGTATACTGAGTTGGGCACAGTTGGCATTGGCCCTATGGGCTGTAGGACGACTGAGAAAAGTTAAGTTAAACATAATTCTCACTCACACTCGCTAGCTGTGCTCAGATCTTAAATCAAAGGATTTTAAGTTAATTTTTGTCTTCAAAATTTTGCATCGAATAAAAATTAAAAACGATAAAAGAATTTAAGGATTGATATTTTGGTTTGAAACATAGTGTACTTAATGATTTTTTATTTATTTTTCTTTAAATTTGTATATTATCTATTTTACTGGGAAAAGTTATATAATATTTAATTTATTCGAAAAGCTGACAAAGTAACTTTAGTTTTGTAGAATTTAAAAAAAAAAAAATTAATTAAAGCAGGCTTTTATTCTGCAGAAGGAATAATATGAGCCATTTTTAACTAAGGCAAAGCTTTTGTTATAACTCATTTTTATTTTCTTCTTCATAGCTGTAAGAGGATTTGTGTTGAAAAGCGTCGTATATAGAGGGGAAACTTTTGTTTTTGTTATGTGTAGGAGCTCAGTGGCAGGTGAGCTACCATTTGGTACAGTTGTAATCTGTAATTGAAGGGTGGTTGCCCTAATAATACAACCTAAGTTTTAATCATATAATGTTTAATGTTCGTGTCATGTCCGTGTCGTCCAGCAATAAAACCTTATAAAAGACAAAAAGATCGTCTTCATTCTACCACTGAATTCACCAGATGTAACAATTTGAAGCCTTATCACTAGAGCGTTCTCTGTTATTGTTATTTAACTTAATGGATTTCAGTTTCGAATTGAGGGAGTCGATCGCATATAAACATCCTATTAAAAAATTTGAAATTCTCAAAAGGCTTAATCCCTGTTAAATAACCACCATGAAACTAAGCTTTTATCGTACTTTTAAAATCATGTTTGGGCATTTTTTAAATATTATTTTTTTGACTTTGGGAAAATTGTTATTAAGACAATGGTTTAAAGCATACTTATGGTACGCTTTGAATGGTAGTTACATAAAAAAAATTAAAATTAAGTAATATTCCATTTACATAATGTAAAACAAGAGTTATACGGGGATTCAAATAAAAATTCTCTTTTAGTAGATTAGATTTTAATGCAATGGAATCTCTTTTTTGAGACGCATTGTGCCAAACACAATCTTGACAGACTCTCATATAATTAGATACTGAAGTGGTAAATCTATAAGTAAATTAAATATAGTCTAATGCAAAATTTTTTAACAAATTTTAAAAAAAATAAAACGCCGTGCTCTGAAGCAACACTTGTATTTATAGTTTAAATAAAGTGACGAGGACGATGACTGAGCTGGGACCTCCCTTTCCAACCTTCTCCGTCTTCCTAACGTGAGGACTTTCTGCCTCTACATTTTTAACAGGCCAGTTCTGCTGCCGTTCTTGTTACTTGACCAAGTTTTAAAATTACGATATGCTTGCCCCAGTAGCCCTCGTCCCAATAGCAAGCAGTCGGGTACCTTAGACTCTGATTATGTACTTTAACTGAGTGTCATGCATTTTGATTTTATTTTGGCTCATTAGTTTCTCGTCACAACTTTGTATATTCTTGATTATTCGTTTATTTTTTCTTTCTCTTTCCAGTATTTACTTGGTACATTTGATTAATTCATAATTTAGTCATTATCTCTCTCTAAAAAGTTTTTCGTGATACTGTAATAAATTAATTGCATACTAACGAAACACTGCTAACGTTCAAGATAATCCTCCGAGTTGGCAACCCCAATTTCGCATGGGTTGTGTGCACTGAATTGACAACCATGTGCTTCGTTTCACATAATGTTGCCAATCCGGTTGAGATTGTACATTGTTGCAAGTTCTCGCAGAAAATTATCACAACGATTGCTTGGACTGGAATCGTTGCATGGGAAGAAAGGCGTTGTCTCATAGAACACTTATTAACAATCAATGAAACTAAATACTCCATATGTTAGGAAGATGCTTAAGCTGCAAGTTTATCAAAATCTGAGAACTTTATCAATGAAGTGTTGGGTGATGCAGCTTCAGTGATGAATTTAACTGAAGAGGAACGCCAAGAACGAATTTCGCAAATAAATAGAATTTTATAATACAGTTAACAGAAACAATTTGAGCAATGAGTATGGGCAGGATAAAATAGGTTTGTACGATGGGGTTGGTCCATCATTAAATGAACAAGCGTATATATATATATATATACCCTAGTTTTTTTAAGACTTTCTTTTCTCTTTTTCTTCAATATTTCAATACTTCTAGAACAAATGCAACTATTTTTATTCTCTATTTCCTTTTACAATATGAGATTGTCGCGGTAATCAAGTCATCAAGGTCGAGAATTTCTTGCTCACGAATCAGAATCCTGATTGTACTAATTAGATTTGAGTTCAATTTGTGTCGCAATGTAAAGCAACACTATGACTATGACGATCTCATAATTTTGAGCCAGCGATCCTGTGGATCCGGAAGACCACATGGTCCTTACGTAAACCGAGATCTACTGGGGGGGGGGGCTAAAGAATTAATATGTAGAACTTAGGTTGTCCCTCCTCTACACCCGTGGTAAGACATCCTGGATTCATCATATAATTCAAGGGTTCCAGATCTTATCAGACGGCATTATCATGATTTCGACTGAGGTGCATGAATTTTGAAGGTGGCAGAAAAAGCCTCTGAATATGTACCAAATGTGACATCAGTCTTTTTTCTCCTCAGCACATTCTGCAATGTCTGGGGTTTTCCTTTAAGGAGGCTGTTGCTTCTCTCGTACTGTTCTTAAACTTTGTGCAGATTTATGGGCTCATGGATCAGATCTAGTTTCACTAGATGGGAATTAGCCCCACCCCCACCATTTTGAGCCCTGATCAAGTCACGAAGACGATATCTGAGCTGACACCATCGTCTCCAAATTTCCACACTATACCATTGGGAGCCTTGATAGATTTAACGTGCATCAGGTCCTCTACACATCGGGTGTTCAGCGACAGTAGGACTAGAACCCGAAACTCTACAACGCCGATATTGCAAGTTAATCATGACCTTAACTGTGCTAAAGATTATGTAAAATAAGTAGTGCACAGAAAATAGAAATAAGAATTTAATTCTTAATCGTAATGTGCACAATGTATTATCAGCTGAGAATGATTGATATTTAATTTATTTCCTACTACAGAGCAACACGAGAGCTGTTGGTCAAGACGCTCCTAATTTTCAGTCATGGTCAAGTGATGATGTCGGCCATTTGAGCTGGCACCCCACTCTGCAAACTTCCACATCCCGCCAACGGAAGGAATTTGAGTCACGACAAATCAATGCTCATTGACCCCGCTACACGGTGGGTGTTCAGTAGCATATGGCTTCAAACCCGCGACTCGACAGCACCGGCTTCGAGCTCATGACCATGACCACTAGGCTACCGTGGCCACTTATCAGCCAAGATGGTGTTCTCATCATTTGACCGTAGTTTGCTATTATGTCAGTCATCAGCATCCTTAACGAGTGAGTGAATATTAACGTCGCACTGTTCAGATACTCGAGGGCTTGTGACGATGGACCTCGAAATTTTGAACCCTGGTCAAGTGACGAGGACGACATCTCAGCTGGCACCCCTTCTTCTACTTCCACACATCAATGGGAGGACGTTTGAGCTCTCCACAGATTTTACGTGAATCGCTTCCCCACGCAGCGGGTCTTCAGCGGAACGAGGCTCGAACTCATAACACGCCGGCCACGAGTCCTCTACCCTGACCACTTGTAGATTTAGAATGACCATCGAAATTCAGCAATCTGACGTGGCCGCGACAGCCTAGTGGTCAAGGTAACGGACTCGTGGCCGGCGTGTTATGATTTCGAGCTTAGTACAGCTGAAGCCTCGTCGTCAATAGGGATCTACTCAATATGAGGCTCAAGTCCTTCCGTGCTGTGGTGTGGAAGCTAGGATTGGGGATACCAGCTCAGGTGTCGTCCTTCGTCACTTGACCGTGGGTCAAAATTACGAGGTCCGTCAACCAAAGCCCGTGAGTAGCTGAATAGTGCAACGTTAATATTCACTCCCTCACTATAAATCTGCAAACATTTTTTGATGGTGAAAAGGAAACATTCATATGTTCTTTTTATTGTATTGATGTAAATAAATGTTAATTTAAGAATTGCAACCATTTATATTTTACTATCGGGAAAATAAAGTATTAAAGAGAGAATTATAATAAATCATTGATACATTAATGAATAATGCATTGTGCTTGAATTAGAAGGAACCGAGAAAAATTTACGTTAAAGTAACTTGAGGTTTTTTTTTTCTTTTGAAATCAAATATAGCATTATTTGATTTTATTAAGTATTGCTTGTAATTTTTAAATTCCATTAAGTTTATAAAATGGTTTTATTGTTCTATATTTACTTTCATTTTATTTCACAATCTTTTTTGCATTAAGTTATTATTTTTTTTTTTCCCCTTTTCATTTCCAAATGACAAAGATTTTCATTGCTGTATTTTTTCCCTTCCTTCCAATCACGTAGTTGCTTAGCAACGGAAAAAAAGAACGTTATTCCAGTTTCAATTTCGAATGTAATTAGGATTTGTTTTAAAAATATCGTTCAAATGCAACAGACTTTATTGCTTATTAGAAAAGAATATTCATAAAAAAAATAGAAAAAAGAATAGTTTTTAAACATTTATAAATATCTTGAATATTAATAGAAGTATTTTTGTTGTTGGGAAAGAAGACAAATTGTTAGACATCTTTTCGAAATTTTTTCTTACAAAATTTTTGTTCACTTTTTCAACTGAAAAGTAAATTTGAACATGATGAAAATACTTTTTTAGATGCTAAGAGGATTATTGAAAAATGTATGTGTGAGGTTTGTTAATACAAAAAAAAAATGTTTTTTTTATTATCTTTGACTTTTTCTGCAGATATAAGCTAACAAGGGGGCATTCCCTACTCGTCATCATCGATTTCGCTCAAATTTATAGAATAGGCTTGGCTAGAAATGAAAGTACTCGTAGTAGGAACTCCAGATGGCCAAGCGTATATAAAATAAAAATGTTTCGTACCTTATGAACCATTTACTTTACACCACATGCGGAGTACGAGTTGGCGTACCGGTAAGAGCTTGGATTTGTAATACGATGGTCGCGGGTTCATTTCCCAGTGTGTAGACTCTTTTTTTTTTTTTTTTCTGTTTCTCAATTATTATATTATTCAGTTTCCAATAAAGCAAAGAAATTAATTTTTTATTTTATTTAGGTGTTCATTTATTTATATAGAAAAGACATAGAAAAGGTAAGAAATTGGGATTTTAGACTTCTCGACAAGGAATTGAATTAAAGCGCTTACAAAAAAACTTTATACATGAAAATTCAAAACTTTATTCACTTGGCGTTTGATGATTTACATGTGTCGGGATGATATTTATCATAAAAAACAGGGGAAACAACAACAATTGTTTCTCCATCTATCACATGTTATAAACACCGTTTTAATAATAATATAAAAATTGAGAAGGAAAAAAAAAGGGGGGGGAGGGGAGTCTGCATACTGTGGGAATTGAACCCTCAACCGAGCGATTACGAGTCCGAGCTCTTACCGCGCGCCAACTCGGACTCGGGACGCGGTGTAAAGTAAATGATTCATAAGGTACGGAACATTTTTATTTTCTATACGCTTAGCCATCTGGAGCTCCTATTACGGGTACTTTCATTTCTAGCCAAGCCGTACATGTTCTATAAATTTGAACGAAATCGGCGATGACGAGTAGGAAATGACCCCTTATAAGTATTCTTTGAAAGTACAGTCTTGCCGATAGATTATGGTTACGAGCACAAGGCCTACGTTGCTGCAATTGTCATGGGGTCGAATCTCGATGCCACAAAAGACTCATCGCATAACAGAGCAGAGGGAAAAAATAATGATATTCAAAGTCCTCACGCTCACGTGATGTTGTAGTTCGGAAATTGGGGTAATAGCTCAGGTATCTTCGTCATTCGACTAGGATTCAGAATCACAACATCCACTTCCGATAGCTTTCGTGTTGCTTAAAAGTGTACACTGAATCTACGAGGCTCAAAATCTTAATTTTGGTATGGCGTTGGTGGCAGGTAGCCTAGTGGTTACGGTACTGAGCTCGTGATGGACGTGTCATGAGTTCGAGCCCAAATGACACTGAAGATATGCCTTGTAGAGGGAACACATGCACATTAAATCTATCGAGACTTATGTCCTCCCTTTGGCGTGATGTGGTAGCTAGGAGATTGAGGTGTGAACTCGGGTGTCTTGCTCAGGCTCGCAGTTTTGAATGAGGTCTAAAATTGCGAAATCCGTTATTTCTCTCTCATTTGACATGGTGAGGAAGTTTGGAGAATGGGTTTCCGACTCAGGGTGTCGTCCTCGGCACTTGACCATGATTTAAAATTGAGATGTTCTAAGCTACAGGCCTGTTGTTGTTTTTAAGTGAGACATTAACAAACTTATTTTGGAAATCCGTTACTCAACTGATATTGGAAGGTCGAACCCTATTTCCTCTACCATTCGCATCAAATCAAAGCATTCACTCGACTGCCTGCAGAAAACGACTGGCCCAATGGAACGAAAGGAAAAAATTCAAGCTAGTGTATTAAGATGTCACTTACAGTGGCGAAACGGAAAATAATTGGGCCCTCCCTCAAGGTCATGTCTTGGGTCCCAAGCCAGATCTTTATATATATATATATAATATACAAGGGGTGATCAAATGAAAAGGTACGAAACGACACGGTGGGTACAAATATAGACTTTATTCAAAATATACACCATAGGCCTGAGCACAACGATCCCACTGATGAACAAGCCGCAGAATTCCTTGTTCCCAGAATTCCTGTGGCTGTGACGAGACCCAGTCCTTCACAGTGTCCTTGAGTACATCGTCCGAGTTGAAGCGCTTTCCTTTCAGGTGTTTCTTCAGTGGACCAAACACATGGAAATCGCAGGGTGACATGTCCGGACTGTAGGACGGATGGTCCAACGTCTCCCATTGGAACTTGTCCAGTTCCATTTGTGTGACTCTGGAGACGTGTGGACGCGCGTTATCATGGAGCAGAACCACACCCTCCGTGAGCAGCCCCGGTCTTTTATTCTTGATGGACCTGCGTAGGCGTCGGAGTGTCTCACAGTACACATCGGAGTTAATGCTTTTTCTGTGCTCGAGTAATTTTGTGCTCGCATCATTTGGACGCCGCTTTTTATAAGAGTTTTTGCTCTCTCCTGCGCATGCGGGCACCCGCGCATGATCCGATCCCAGTCAGAGTCTCCAATGGCATCCCGAGATGTCTGGCTACATTCTCCCTTGGCGGAATATGCAAATATTTAACTGTTTCCTTTTTATGTCGTTTCGTACCTTTTCATTTGATCACCCCTTGTATATATATATATATATATAACAGTCGAATCTCGATAATTCGAAGTTGAAGGGACCAATGAAAAAATTTGAATTATCAAGAGGGTAGGGGAAAACTCCCAAAATACATGAAGAGAAATTTTTTTCTAACACATTTAAATTTGAATCTATGTAATAAAGCAACAATTGCACAAATTAAAATAATTATTTTTAGTATTTTTAAAAAGTATTTATTATATACAGTTAAACAGAAGTTAAAAGTCCTGTATTAAAAGAATGCATTAATATATGCAAAGCAACTATTAAAAGAATGTATACTGTACATAATAAATTTCTTTTGACGAAAAAAATCTGATACCTTTTTTTGTTTAATGGTATTGAATCTAACCTTTTCAATAGATTTTTCCAGGATAAATGAATCTTGAAAAATGCCCGCATCAACATGATTTTGAATTGAAAAGTTGCGTAGTTTGTTCCGTGACACTTTATCTTCTGTCAGAGTTAACTCCGATGGTCATTAAAGGAACTACGTTACAGGGAAGACAATCAGAAACAATACAACACAAAATATGTAAGATTTAACCTGTTTGCTACAGTACTCTACATGATAGTGAGTGTTTGAACTGTCGAGAGTTTTATAAGATTACTTCGAATTATCGCGTGTTCTATTCCTGCCAACCACAGATTTTGCTTCGAAATATTGAGTGTACCAAAACGTATTGTTTTAGTTCGAAATATCAAGAGTTTTTCTAGAGGTTGAGCATATACTTCGAATTAGCGAGAGGTTCGAGTTTGAGTTAGCGCAAGTCGACTGTATATACTTGCTGGAAAAAGTCTGCTTTCACCTACTACTGCGAACAAAAACAAAGAAAAAAAATTTAAAAATCAGAATTTGAAATTTTGTTTTAAATATTTTATTTAGTTCATTCCCAGTATTGAGAATAACAAAAGTAAACTCGGTTTGCTTTCACAGCTTTTAAAATAAAAACAGGTTTGTAGCGATACCAACAAAAACCAAACAGAATAAGTCTGCGTTCACTGTTTTAGTAGTAACTATAAAAATATTTGAAAAGTGAGCTATTTAATAGCTTCAGTGGCGTAACGGAAAATAATAGCCCCCTCCCCCGCAAGGTCTGGTTTTGGGCTCCAAGCCAGATCTTACAAAGGATTACAAAAGCAAACATAATGTACTCATACACATCACCTAAAAATATTTAAACATTAAACTTATAACTGAATAAAAAATCAACCTGACTGAACGAAGTAAATAACTTTTAACATTAGGGAGTATTTATGGTATTTATTAAAATGGAAAATCTCTCTAACTAAAGATATAACCTGGTAACTTAAATAAAAAGACAATACATTAAGAAAGACACGAAAACTGTAAAATAATTTTCGTTTACAAATTCTAGCGAAAGAAAAAATATATCGCTTACCTTATTCTTTGTTTTTGAATCCCGGGATGAGCTTGATCTAAAGTTCGATTTTTTCTAGCATTAATACTGCCATTCTTGAAAAAGAAAGTTCTTTGTATGATGCAAAAATAATTCAATGAAAAAAGAAACAAAAAAACTGATACATTCTGCGTGCTAAGATAAAGACACCTACTAAGATAAAGACACCTACTACCACCACCTAAAGACCGCAGCACCTACATAAAGCGCAAAATCACTTCTATTCGAAGTTTTTTTCTTCAGTTTTCTTCTTACGACTCCTTTTCTTTAGATAGAGTATCCAAATTAGCTGAAGTGTCCGAAACTGTGTTTTTTCTTGTGCATTAACTTTCACTTCCATGATTTGTTCATCAGGTTCCCTAGCATTACTGTTGCTAGCACTTGCAGAAGATTATGTACTTGCAGATATTAAAAAAGTTATCCTATTTCGCTCAGTTGCTATTAATATTATACACCTTTTTCTTTCGAATTTTTCATTTTTGAGAAACACTCTAAGTTTTTTTTTTAACCCCAATCATTTTTGGGCAACGTTTCTTATCTTTTTGACAAAATACCATTTTTTGAACCAGAATATTAAATTCCGATAAAAAAATACAATTCTAATAATAAAAGCGAGAAGTGAGATGGAAATGTTTTAAAAGTAAAGGAACACACCCTAAATTCAAGTGCATTGAATATAAAAATAGAGATGTCTGTTCTAAAAGCAATTTTTGAAACGTTTCTCATGATGCTTTATTTGATTGGATACTCATAAATCTGACCAAATCATCATTTAGAAGTTTTCTATGGTTTTCCAAGTATCGTAATACTATTTCATGTGAAAAACGCATAACTGATGTTCGTTATTTACGACTTCGCTATATGAAAATGAAATACATGAGGGGGGGGGACTAAAGTTGCCAAGAAGTTACTCTGCAACTTCGGTAGAAAGTAAATCATGTCTTTTTAAAAACTTTTATTTAACTTACAATGTATGTATGTATGTATGTATGTATGTATGTATGTAATTTGTTCGGGTGGAATCTTGCAACTCAATTTTGAAGCTGATATCTTCCTCCTATGGAGCTGAAATTTTGTATACACGTTTAGTTTGGATGACAATGCATGTTTTGACCATTTATATTCCGATATTGCAATTAATTAAAAAGATATTAATTAAAAACGTTAAACTAGTTTTGGGCGCCAACTTGGATATATCTGCATTGTTGTAATACTTTTATTGTTACAACAATGACAAAAGTTGGCGTCGAAAATCGGTTTTCAGCCAAACTGGAATTTCATAACGTTGTGCTATTGACTGTATTAATTAACTTTGTCTAAAAAATAATTACATTTCTACAATGTAAAAATAATCTAATTTCTACAACATATGCAATTTATTTTGTAAATTTCTATCTATTTTCTTGGACTTTAATTTTAAAAAAAAGTAGAGCTATTTTTCAAGTAGATTGGTACATTGTATACCTTTCTCAACGCTGCCAAGTTAAACTGAGATGGAGTATTATAGAAATTCTAACTTTAACTCCTTAACTAGTTTGCCCGTACACCTTACGGGCTACTGAAAGTTAGCCACAACCAGTTTGCCCGTGCGCTGTACAGGCACCGAAATTTTTCTTTCTATATTTTTATTTGCACAGACATTTTTATTCCTATAATAAGGTGATTAGTATAGTGTGTCTTTAGGAGATGCAGAGAGAGAGTTTGTCCATGGTACTGAACTACTCTTCATTCAGAATTTTGGTAGTGGTGAAGGTGAGAATTTTTCACTGAAGGCAGGAATATATATTCTTGAAAATATTTGATAAAGAACAGGGATATACAAGGCAATATACAATGTGTTGCCTAAGAAAAAGGAAAATGGATAGATAATCCAAAGAAGTCGATATTATCTCTATCCCCATTGGAATATAAGACTTAGTGTTACACTATTCTTCATATTGTGTGTGCATATAAATATGCACACACACACAAATGAAATCCTATCAATCGTATGAAAAAGAGGTATGAATATGAAATTTTTTGGTAAGTGGAAGAAAACATATTTTAAGATATATGTGAAATATTCTTCATAGTACACAGAATGTACTTATTAAAAGCAAACATTTAAGGGTTTTTGTGTTCAAAAATTATAAAATAAAAAAAGGTGAGTAAAATTTTAAACTGGAGATTAAAATAAAAATCTTCCATTTTCGCGCGTTCTGTTAATTATTATGCTGAGTTACATGAAGTTAAAAAATGGGCTTTTTTTGGGAAAATTTTGTACAAAAAAATTGACCGCTTAAGAGGTTAATCTGTGAAACTCAGACAAAAAATAATTATAGAATCGAAAAGATCATTTATTTCGTCCCGATACGGTATAATGTTTTTTACAAAATAATAATATTTGTATTTCTTACGATTTTTTTTATATAAGTCAAAATCGATGCGTTTTTATGAAAATAATGTCTAAATCGACGCGCATGAATTTTTTTTTTGTTTAAATGAATGGACATTCCGTAATAAAACAGCTCATGATTTGCTCTCTTAGAATCAGTCATTTAAAAAATATAATATCAAAAAATTTTTTTACGATTTTTCAAAAAAATATTCTACATTTTAATATTTAATAACTTCGCCATTTATGAAGAAAATCTCATAAAACTTTTTTTCGTGTGTAGGATAATATTACCCAAGATCTGTACGAAGATTGAAAGAATTGCTTAAAATTTACCGGATTTAAGAAAAAATTATGTTTTTCGTCTAGTACACTTTTTGCGAGAATTCATTTAGCTCGACTGTTCGAAATTAACCGGCTAATACCTAGCAACAATGATGCGTTGAATGAGATGAACAGACTAATAAACCGGTCCAGTGATAACTAAAAAGTAAAAAAAAAAATGTAAAAAAGTAAAAAAGCTTTTTTAAAACAAGCTTTTATTTAAACGCGCTAAAAAGAATAAAATAAATTTTTCTTTAAAATTTTTTTACTATCAACTTATAACGTCATTACACAATTTATATGATATAAAAGCTTGTCGCGAGATTTACCTCTGCAGATAAACAAGTAAATTAAATAACTTGATCTGATTGATTTCAATTTCTTAAAATTTTCAAACTAAGTAAATAAGAGTGCTTTAATCTTGCGACAAGCTTTTATATCATATAAATTGTGTAATGGCTTTATAAGTTGATAGTAAAAAATTTTTAAAGAAAAATTTATTTTATTCTTTTTAGCGCGTTTAAATAAAAGCTTGTTTTAAAAAAGCTTTTTTACTTTTAATTTATTTCTCTCTCTCTCTTCAGCTAATGTAAAGTATACTATAAGAATAATAGTGTGAATTTTTTTTAACCTAGCATTATATCCGATTCTCCATCTGACTTTTATTTTATCTGTTAGTAATTTAGGTTTGGAAAAACCCACCAAAGAAAAGTATTTCTCGTTGTGGGAATTATAGTACGTCAAACAAAATGTATTTGATTTGGTTATTGGATCAAAGATATCTTATGAGCGAATTAAAATTTTGATTTTGAATGACGTTAGATCACCAATTGGTAAATCGCTAAAAAGTTGGATTTTAAAAAATCTAAAACGAATTTTTAAAGAAAATCTGCATGAAGGGTGTCAGTTAGGCTTTGGGCACCCTAGGAGCCTTGCCCCCCCCCCCAGTGAGGAGGTGTACGTTACGCCACTGGTCACCTCCCACTATATGCAGTGGCGCGGTTTTTGGATCTCTACAGAGCGCGCCAAAATTCAAGGTCGGATACTTTTTTGAACACACCTTTTTTTCAATATAATTCAAAATCAATGAATTTACTATTTTTTTTATTTGACGTAAAATTCTTTCCTAGGAAATAGAAAAAACCAATACTTTATTATTTCTTTTCTTTTTGAAAATTTTCCAAGAAAGTTCTGTCAATCTTAATTATAATAATTAGCCTAATTGTGCGTTTTTTCATGCAAAGATTTTAATTGTATTTCAGATGCATAATGTGTTATCCACACACACACAATTTTAATTTTTGATACGGATGAAAACAACTTCATATTCAATTTCCATACCATCCTCACTTTTCCAGACGATATTGTGAGGGGCACACTCGTATTTTTATTTACTTCATCTAGAATGGTTTTTTTTTTTTGGTTCATGGATTCCTTAACTTTTTCCAATAGGAAATTGTTTTACCCGCAATTTTTTAAAGCAAATATTATATGAGCTAGAGTCCACCGTATTGCCCTGTTTTAATATATGCTATGAGTAGGCATACATTTAGAAGAGGAAATTAAAAGATAAATGGAATGGTGGAATTTATGCAGTGAATAGGAGACGTTTCTGTACTCCTTCCTCCTCCTCGCTGAATTCTGACGTAAATTGAGAAGTCATGTGCATGGGGTAGACATATTGATCGCAATCAACTTGTAATATCACTTACAACTAGAAGGAATCATTAAATTGATTCTACAATTTTGTTCGGAGTCTTCCTCTCTACAGCAATTTGATTGTCAATCAAGCTGCAATTTCAGTTTGATTATAATTTTAAGGGGACAAGTACGATTCAAGTTACAAAAATCGGTCAAAAATTCAAAAAAATTGTTTAGCCTAAAATATTTTTAACATAATTTTCTATAATTTCTCAAAATTTAAAAGCTATTTATTAAAAAAATTCAGAATTATGATAAATTTTATGTTCGTTTTCATTTACATCCCAATGACACATAAAAATTTTCTGACTTATCTCAAAATGTAAAAAAAAAAAAAAAAAACTCGTTTATATATCTTTATTTTAAAGTGCTTTCCTTTCTATGGTGCCTAATGTTTTGAAATTTTTTTCTGCGTATTGCTATTAGTACATGTAAGAAAAATTTGGTATGTGCATTTTTAATCAAAGCAATACTTAATTTTTTTAAAAAATAATTGAAAAGAATTTTTAATAAGCATTTAGAAAACAAATTATTTTACGTAAATCAATCACGCCCATGCTAATGTTTATTATACATTTCTTACTTATTTATAAATCAAATTTCATGTACTTACGGCAATTATTGTAGCAATTTAAAATCCTTTCATAAATTTGAAAGCTTTTCTATAAAAAATTATATGGTTAGAGTATTTTAGTGTTTTGAGAACAAAATCTGGTATATGTAATCCATATACATTGGCTGAAAAAAAATTGCAAAAACCATTAATTGAAAGATTTTGTACAAATTGTACCGTGTCCACACATTTAAAGCTAATGTAGCTTACAGTCGACTCTCGATAATTCAAACCTTCGATAATACGAACCTCTCGCTAATTTGAAGTGTATGCTCAGCCCCTAGAAAAACTCTTGATATTTCGAACTAAAACAATACGTTTTGGTCCTCTTAATATTTCGAAGTAAAATCTGTGGCTAGTCGGAGAGAGAGAATTTAGAATACTGTGAAAAAATAAATTCTCTACAATTCAAACACTCACTATCATGTAGAGTCCTGTAGCAAATAGGTTGAATCTTATATATATTGTATTGTATTGTTTCTGCTCGTCTCCCCTGTAACGTAGTTCCTTTAATGACCACCGGAGTTGACTCCGATAACTCTGAGAGAAGCTAAAGTGTCACTAAGCAAACTACACAACTTTTTCCTTGAAAATCATATTTTTCAAGCTTCATTTATTTTAGAAATTCTATTGACAAAGTTAGAATAAATGCCATAAAACAGAAAAAAGATAACAAATTTTTTTGTTAAAAAATTTTATTATGTACAGTATAAATTATTTTAATAGTTGTTTTTAATACAAAAATGTATTCTTTTAATACAGGACTTTTAACTTCTGTACAATATTTATATTGTATAGTAGGCACTTTTTAAAAATACTTTAAAATAATTTTATACATATGAGCAATTGTTACTTTATTACAGATTTTTACACACACACAAATTTAAATGTTTTAGAAAAAGAAATTCTCTTCTTATATTTTGGAATTTTTCCCTACCCTCTTGATAATTTGAAGTTTTTGATTGGTCCCTTCAACTTTGAATTATCGAGAGTCGACTGTATTTAGCAATTAGCTAACTGTTGTGTCACGATATAATTCTTTCATTTCCTAGGAAATGACTATTACAAACACGAAACATACTTTTTTAAAACTATGTAACCATTACGTAATATCACGATTTTACTTAAGCATATAATGCAGATTTATTTTGTGTGTGTGTTTTTTTAGAACATTTTGTTCAAAAAAATATTTTAGATTGTAACACATGAGATAATTCAGGAACAGAAATTGCAAGTTCCTAGAATACCATAAAATTTGTATTTTTTCCCGCCAAAATTCTTGGATTTACGGTTTTTAACAGATAGATTAACAATAACCAGCATAACATAGAATTAAAAAAGGATATCCATACATTTCTGAAGATCAATTATAAATATAGCTCTGACAAGTGAATTTGAAATGCATGGACATTAATAAATTTCATTCCATGTAGAAGATGTAGTTGCAAAATAGAAATACTTGTTATTTAAAATCGAAAAATAAGCATCCCAGTTAAAAAGAATGTTGCACAACATGTTAAATGTCACAACTTTAAACAAATAAATACAAAAAATGCAATTAGTTCTAAAAATTAAAACTTATGAATAATATTTCAGCAGAGAGTTAGAAATTGAAATTGTGTGAGGAGTTATTTTTATTAATTTGTGTATCTTCTTATTGTTTAAAATAAGTACATTAACAGTAGTTCTTAAATCATGCTTGTATCTCTGAGGGGGTTCAAGGGAATATTAATTTACATAAAATTCTTATATTGTAATGTTTTTATAACATTATCTAAGTTTTTCAGCTTTTCGCCTCGAATATGAATTTATTTCGTTAAAACTCTGGATTAAAGACAAATGTAATGTGTATTCCGCAACAATACTGTCTTCTATTTGAAGTTATTTGATTTTTTTTTTGAATTATAAAAACATTTATACAAAAGTAAAGACTTTTCAGAAAAAAACTGGTTTTAACGATATTATTCGTACTTGACGAATATTATTATAAATGAGCTCAGTTTTAGAAATGAAAACCGAGAGGAACATTTGAAATCAGTGACATTTAAAATCTTGGAATACATTTTCTTCTTAACAACTTTTATAGTTAAAATTTTCTATGAGGAAAGATAGTCATTTAAATATTTAGAATTTGATATTGAGTTGAAATAATAGATTGAAGTGAATTTTTTCTTTGCATTAAATAAAATAACTGAGAAAAATTAATATTCTATTTTGAATACACATACAAACTAATTCATAATTTTCCGTTAAAATTCTTAGGAAATCATTAATGTTGCTAAATATTAGTGTGACAAGTGTTTTTTTTTCAATTTCTTAAGAATATTTTATAATCATTCTACTCGCAATATTTTTTTAAAAATACCCAAATTATGTCATGATCTTATTCTTCTTTTATTTCATGAGTCAAATTTAAACATAAAAAACAAAGGGAATAATCTTATAAATTATCATTTCTCTTATGTTTAAATTCTCACTTTTTTGAATGAGTTTAATGTCTAATTTTCTTAATCCTTATTACATTATTTAAGAAAATGTTTCTTTTGTACTTAATTGGTCTTATTTTTCGTTGATGTGCACCTCACTAGATGGCGCTACGAAAATTAACAAACGTTATTTGCCATGAGCTTGGAAAACGCCATAAATGGAATAAAAGACGTTTCCAAGTAATAAAACTTTTTTTCCTTCCGATTTTTGAATTTATTGTTGCTTCTGTTTCTTATGAAGACAAATAGAACGAATTAAAGAATAATTTCTTATACTTTGAATTTTGTTCAATTTTTTTCATTGTTAGATTTCTTTGCATGTTCATAAAATAATTCTAACAAGTTCTCTGTATAATATTAGCACATATGAATTTTTTAAAATGTTATCAGATTTTAATAATAAATTTTAGAATACGAAAAGAAACTATTGCTGTGCTTAATTTTATAAATTAAAAACAATTTCCTTCATGGTATTTTATAAAAACAATAAATAGATTTTTAGAAAAAATTTCATTTAAACTTGAAATTTGAAAATTGTGTAAAAACTGAACATTCTTAGTCCGCGAGGAAAGAATACGTCAAGTTGCTTGCCCAGAAATTAATAAAACCCTTTCTCATAAAAAATTTAATTATCCTTATAAGTTGGGTGACTCAGGTGAAACTACTTTCTCTGCAATAATTCAAGTACAAGGCTAAAATGCCAACTTACATGTTCAACGAAATGAAATTCTAGAAGGGAGAAAGGATTAAATCCTTTGATCTTTCCAATGTTGTTATGAATGGCCGCAATAGCCTATAGCGGTAGAAGTTGTGCGATGGGTCATGGTAACGAACTTATGACCTGCGTTGTCATGGGCTCGAGTCCTGATACTACTGAAGATTCGTCATGTAGAGGGACAAATGTTCATTAACACTAGATTACGTTTTACGTTGCGCATGCTATTTTCAAAAGTAGTAGCTTTAATTACTAGCAAAAAGTTGATTTGTAAAGTTAAATGTATCCTTATTACACCGTAGTAATTTTAAATATAAACAGAATAATAAATTATATTTTTTAAAAAATAAAAAGAATCATATTTTTAAATTTTATAAAAAAAATTTCAATATTTTTCAAATATTTTGAAATACAAAAGATATATTATTCTTAATTTTCTGGTGTTTAAAGAGTTATGATACATTTTATAATTCTATAGAGCTTTATGCACCACAGCCTATTATTTTTGAAAATAGCGCGCGCAACGCAAAAATTACTCAATATTTATTAAAAAATAATTTGTTATTTGCATACGCTTATAACTTTTAAAATTATGATTATATTTCAAATATTTTGTACTTTTTTGAAACCATAATCCTTTGTAAATAACGTGTAAAAGATTCGAATTATTTAATTTAAATTTAAAAGAAATATACCTGTTTGAAAGTTGTTTATATTTTCACCCCTCGAGACAAAATTATTCACCCTGAGACTCTTAATGCCGAGGTGGCTGGAGAAGCTGAATGGTCAAGGACGCGAAATGAAAGCTAGCGCTTCGTTTCCTTGGAACCTCTTGAGTAAATGTATATAAAATCAGAAAATTAGTGAAAATATGTTAGTTATGAATGAGAATGTTAGTTTTATGAATTAGTTTGTAAATATGATGAGTGTCCGCATTGGTAAACGTTTTTAATTTCTTGTTTGTTTGCACCAAGCTTCACAAAAGTCTCAGTTTCTTTCATTTCCGTGATAGCTGAGTGATTATGGTTACGAACTCGTGGCACCACTGAAGACCAGCCGTATAGAGGGGATGATACACATTAAATCCATTGTAGTTTCAAGTCTTTTCGTTGGAGTAGTGGAGAAGTAGGGAGAATGCGGTGGTAGATCGGGAATCATTCTCGTCACTTGAATGATGCTCAGAATTACGAGGTCCATCGCCAATAGCCCTAGTGTTGCTTTAGAGCAGAGGTTCCCAAACTTTTTTGCCGCATAAGACCCCTTGCCATGTTTTTCAGTTTGGAGTAGACCCCTACTTGCCTAATATTGAATTTTTGCAAATTTATCAACTTAAATGACTTTTTGACAGCTGGTACAGAGCTACTTACTTTAAAAGATCTAAATTTCTAACTGGAGTGAAATACAGTGCTTAAAACTTAAGACACACATGTTAATTAATTAATTTAATTAATACATAAAATAACTGTTGCATAAATTAACTGAACAACAAACAAATGCTTTTAATCAGATGGATGAATAGGGTGCCTAATACATTCTGGTGTTTCCAAAATTGCTGAAATACGTTTCTGAAATTTACTTTAAGATCTTCGTTAGTGCCTGTTCCGATTAGTTTCTCTTGTAATCTAACATTTGTTTTTTTTTAATGTCAAAACATATTAATTCATTGCCTACTGTGGGATTACAATGTTCAAAGCATTCTCAAACCTAGTTTTAAAATCTGAAAAAAGGGCATTTAAATGTTGAAAGTTGGTTAAAACGTCATTTTCCTGGCAGATTGTTTGTGACTAATTGATAAACTGGGAAAATTTGGGACGTCCAATATTATATTCCTTAGCTTAATTCTGGAAAGGTTCGCCGAAATGATGGTCCTTGTAACTGCAAATTAACCTCATAAAATTTAGTAAATAAATCTGTTAAATAAGTAAATCGGGTTTCCGCTTGATTAAATTTTCCTTTAAAATTAAAGACTATCTGATTTAATGAAAGCCACTATATATCGTAAACCTCTATTTACACCTCATGGACCCCCAAATTATTTTTTGGTTGACGTGGACTCCTTGAAGGTTGTCATAGACCTATGGGGGTTGATATAGACCACTTTGGGAATCACTCACTGCTTTAGAGTGTGATTTAAATGGAAATCAATCATTCTACCAAGTTGCTTTCATCACTTAAGTATTGCTTATTCTGTAACTGTTTCCTAAATTCTTAACTATTTCATGAAAAAGTAAAAGGTTCGATTTTCTAAGTATTATAAAGCCTTCCTGAAAACAAGCTTTTATCTGGAATAGTAAAATGATATTCTGAAAACATTGACGAGAGAGGAATAGAAGCTGCCACCTTAAGTCTTAAGTTGATTCTAAGAAATCTATTACGTACAAACCAGAGATGGGAGTTTCAAATAACTCTGAAATAAAGTTGTTATTGCGATATATGGTATCCAAATTATGCAAAACAAATTTTCTGACTAAGTTGTGTACCACACACCCATAATTTAATTCCAGTCGAATGGGTACGTTGGTGCATATCAAATAAACATATGTTCAAAGCCCCATGAAGTATACAATGAAACTCTTAAAGTGTTCATTGTCTTTTCACTGTATGTGCGAGGTTGTGAAACATGAAACTGAAGTGTTTGTGGTTTTGTAAAAAATGAAACCTAAAAATTTGATTTCCCAATTAACATTACAATAAGTTTCAGGATTAGAATGCAGTTTTATTTGCTTACAGAAGTGAACACACGCAGTTTTTGTCAAAGATCTGAAACCATTTTCTTTTGTGCAATTTGTTATTTTACTAACCGCCTATATTGAATTTGTGTCTTTCAAAAACGTTTTTCCCCCTCTGTTTCACATAGTATGATCTTTCACAGATGTTAGAACGTGCTACATGTGAAACATCTTTATAATAGTTTGTGACATTCAAAACACTCACTCTTTTGTGGCACCTCTTTTTCCTCGATTTAAGCATCGGATAAAGTGGAGCTAACTTTGTCCCTAAAATAGCTACTTTCTAAAAATTTATTTAAAAGAATTGGCTCCTCTTGAATAATCATGAATTACATTTCTAAGAATATAAATCCGTATGCGATCGTAAACCTTTTCAATATTAAAAAAAATAATAAAAAGGTGTTTAATTTACACAAACATCCTTTATTCGCATCTCTAAAGCAATTAAGTTTATTAATAAGCAATCTACTCAAAAGAAGTTAAAAATATTCATTTTGTTGTAAAATATACATTTATCTCGTGTCCATCTTCTCAAAGATTTTCCGTGAACCCATCAAAGCAAATGGTTGATAATTATTAAGATTTGGGGGATCGCTTTACCGAATTTTATAATAGAAAAGTTATCTAATATATAAAATTCTCGTGTCACAGTGTTTGTAGCCAAACTCCTCCGAAACGACCAGACCAAATCTTATGAAATTTTGTGCGTATATTCAGTAGGTCTGAGAATAGGACGTAAACTATTTTTCATTCCGAAATTGCAATTAGTTGAGAAGATATTAATTAAAAACCCTAAAACCCCTGTCTGTTGTTTCGCTTGGCGTCGAAAATCGGTTTTGTGCCAGATGTGAAAATACTACTCTGGTCAGAGAAAAAAGAAAACCCAAACCCAGAGAAAAATTATGTGAAGATAAATACATCACTGTCATTTAGGGAAGTTGTAAATAATATATTTCTGTTGATCTTTATTCCATGTGTAAGAGTTTTATGATATTTCGAAAAGCAGAGATGATTGAAGGATTATTAAAATTTATTTATTATGAATATGCTGAAACATATAAAACATAATGAAAAACGTTTTACAGCAGTGATCGTAGCAGTGATGTTTATACTTATCATTTTACTTTCTCAGTGCAACTCTCATATTAAGTATCATTATTTTGCAGTGCTATAATTATTTATTCCCATTTTGCTCAAAATAGTTCTCATGTTCAGTTAATTAAGTGATCTCATATAAATCAATAGTTTTCAACACGTGTCACGAGCTCTCGCCAACAACTATTGTGTTACCTGTATAAACCATTTCTGCCTATTTTCAGACATTTTGAGTTCTTATTTATTATTTATTAGTTTATTTATTATTAAACACCAATTAATAAAACTGTAATACTCAGTGCACTCAAAATTTTCGGGAATCATTTTCAATGTAAAGAGAAATATATACGTATTTTATAATTGTGAAAGGTAGAGGTAAAATAACAGATACATTATCAGTATACTGTTTTCTAGCATTAAGTACTTCAATTTGATCTATTGGTGTGTTTTATACAGTAAATAATGCCAGCAAGACGCAAAGGGTCTGATTTAGGCCATCGAATTACTAAATCCACAGCCATGCGAAGTAGAAGAGCTCAAAGAACAGACGAACAAATCCAACAGGATAATGTTACTTTTTAATTGTCATAATTTGTGATAGAGATGTAATTTGAAATTTATTGGTGAAAATAATAAAAGTACAAAAAATTCAAAAAAAGAATGTTTGGTGCTTTGTTTCTTTTATAAGCCGTCATCGTTTACAGCGCATCATTCCTCTTTCAGTCATATACCACATCCCCACACACTTACAATGCGTTAGTTATTTTTTATTTGACTACCAAAATATTCACTAGAAATAATTTATTTGGCAAAACAACGTTTGCCGGGTCAGCTAGTACACTCATGTCCATAAATTAAGGATAATGAAGTTCAGGCAAAGAAAGAGACAAAAGCAAAATAAATTTGACTTATTTGTAAAGTCTATTTATTAAACAAAAGGTAAAGAGCAAAAATGATGCTATATGTTTGACATAATTAATAAAAATTGCGATTTTTACTCCCTGGAGCAAATTTCAAAAAAGAACCTATTTACAAAGAACAGTATAACATGGTTAGTATGATGGTTAATACGGAGTATGTCTCCCGGACGATGCAATATAGGCCTTACAACGCCTACGCATGCTGAGTAACGAATTATCAATCTGATCTTGGGGAATATTACACCACTCATCAAGCAATGCCCACCGAAGTTCCGATAGACAGGTGGGAGGGGGTTGACGGGCTGCAATTCCTCGGCCAAGCATAGCCCACACATGCTCCATTGGATTCAAGTCCGGTGAGTATGCTGGCCAATCCATACGGGTGATATCCTCCGATTGAAGGCATCCGTCTACAATGTTTGCATGGTGAGGACGGGCGCTGCCATCCATAAACAGAAATTCAGCACCCATGGCGCCCCGAAACAAACGTACATGTTGTTCCAGAATGACATCCCGATAGATGTGTCCTGTCATCTTTACACTCTGAACATACAGGTCAGTTCTGGAACCAAGAATAATTCCTCCCCAAACGAGCCATCCTGCACCACAGTAACGGTGTCGTTTAATGGTGTTCTCTTGGTGGTAACGGGTACCTGGCGCTCTCCATATGAAAGTCCGACGAGAATCAGACTGCAAACTAAACCTGGACTCTTCGGAAAACATCACACAAGACCACTGTTGCGGTGTCCACAATGCATGCTCTCTACTCCAGGTTAATCGCAGGCGACAGTGAGTTGCGGTAAGGGGAACACATCTGACAGGCCTGCGAGCATATAGACCAATACCAATGTGCCCTAAGCGTCTGTACATGGTCTGCCTTGAAACTGTCGTACCGGTAGAGCTGACGAGATAGGTCTGATGCTGTGCTCCGTCTGTTTCTTTTGGCAGTAACTGCCAAATACCGGTCCTTATTCGGCGTTGTAACTCTGGGGCGACCTGTGCTGTAACATCTACTTACATTACCATCATCTTGGAATCGTTGCCAAAGCCTGGAGATGACACTCTGGGCTATTCCAAGTTTCTCGGATACTTCAAGCTGCGTACGTCCACATTGCAGTCGTCCGATAATTCTGCCACGTAAAAAATCATCCAAATGTGCTTCCTTTGTACCATAACTAAGCGGTTATTGCACTGAAAGGCTTTTAAAGCGCTTGTGAACAATTTTACTTCTTTGCCACCATTCCTTATATACCCCTGTCTTACACTCTCGTCATTGTGACGTACTATCCGCGCCATCGGGTTATTTCCTGTAATTTGCATATTCTTCTTCAAGATGTGTGTGATAAATCTACAGGTGAAATTTTTATTTTAGAGTTCAATTTCTGTGTGATTCTGAATTATCCTTAATTTATGGACATTAGTGTATATATATATAATAGCATTTTTTCTGAATGTGTTAAAATGCATTCTTTTCAGATTCAATTGTAAAATTTTAAGGGTTTTTTGACAAATATATGAAAGACGTTATCTACTGTTGGAAATGATCAATTTATACGAGAGCGTTTTTGCATATCAAATAATCTCAGGATAAAAATTACTTTCAGTTACAATCTTCGTTTTTTTTATAGCTTTTTGAATAATTACCTGAACTAGAAATATTCGGAGGAAATAAAGTTAAAGTATTGATAAGGCCCTTTTTAGATAAAAAAGCTTAATTAATAAATTAAAAAACTGTGTTAAATTTGTATGTGTTGCTATCATATGAACTCGTTATACTCATTCGATTCTGTCCTTCAACTTCATTCTAGTATTGGGGCCGTTGATATTACACCGAACTCATCTATGAATCCTTCGGGCTTTGTCATGAATTTTTTCTAATTTTTTTTTGTGGATCATTTCTGGATGTGTTGGAATTTCTTTAAAAATATTTCTTGATATCCTCTGATTCCTCTTAAGTACTTCTGCAATCTTCATACCTCTACAGTTGTGATTGTGTTTTCTAGGTTTATTAGAAGATATTTTTATAGTATCATTGTCGCTTTGAATTAATGTATTTTTTGTTTTCAGAAACTTATTCAATATTGTCAGATAAAATCAATATCTTTATATTTACAAGGGAGAACAAACCAAGAAGCTGTTTCATAAATATACCTGTTGCAAATTGGTTTATATTATCACAATTCAATACGATAAGAAAGGGAAAACTATTGTAAGGATAGGAATTAACTAAAATATTCAGAGAGGTAAATTTGAAAGGGAATAAGTCTAGTGAAAGGAACATTATCGTGGGTGAAGGGAAATAAATCGTTTAATTGTTGCTTAACACATACAAGTTGTTACCTGAACTAACGTTTTCTATTCTACCTCTTGGGTTATTTATTTCCACAAAGAGTACGAGTCTCATTAAAATCTGCGAGCACTATGGAAGGATGAAGATTATGAGAAATGAGGGAGCTCATGATGTTAATGGAGGAGAGTTGAAGACAAGTACAAAGTACAGATTGTTATTAAGAATTGAAAATGAATCCTGATAGCGTTATCTGAAAGCTGCGTTTCTAAATGGAGTCGAGTCACTGGAAAATCATGATGCCAACAAAGGGACCCTTTCACTTGCTTTCTGGGCATCATTGTCTTTTCCGAATTATCTGTTATGATGAATTTTGATTATGGTTCTCAGCTGTTAAATGTTTCTTGGGGGACAACTGAAATTGTGGATTATATTTATTCGTGTCTTTCAGTTTTCTCTTTTGATAATTTTATTCTTAAAGCTACAAAAATTCCAGTTACAAGAAATCAAAGAGGCCATGGGTAAAAAAAAGATCTTAAGAACTCTATCAAATTAAGTAGAATTAGATTTGTAGGGAATATTTGACCCTTGGATACTCTCAGCCCAAAATATACGATTTTCAAACATAAATCTATGGGTAGTAGAACCAGAGGACGACCAAGACTTTGATGACTGGACATTATTAGCACTTATTTCAAGACCATAAGGTCATGGAACTGGCGACTAGGAGAACGGCTCGAAAAAATATTCTGGAAAAGACCAAAGCCCACCTGGGGCTGTTGAGCCAACGATGATGATGAAGAACCTTATATTTTTGAAAGGATTAAAAGACGAATCATCGTCTGATAACATTTAACAATCGTTTGATTAATAAATTTTCATAGAATCATCACCGACTCTTTATGATATTTGAAAAAGGTGTTTTTTTTTCTTGTCTTTTCTTTGATGTTTTTGTTTGGAATTAGGACTGTAGGTCAGTGAATCGTTTCAGCAATATTTTGATTTTTCCTTTGTATACCTGGAAGTTTTTTTGATTATGTAGGTGTTGATTGGGTCGGGAAGACCGAGTGATGGATGAAATTGTACTACTTCGCGAAGAGTTTATTTTCATTCTTCTCGAAACAAATTATCCACAACTGGCTGCAGTAGCCCAGTGGTTATGGTTGCGAGCTCGAGGTCGCCGAGTCATGAGTTGGGGGGGGAGCCCTAGTGCCCCTGAAGACCTGCCGTGTGGAGGGGCTGATGCACGTTAAATCTGTCGAGATTCAGCCCTCTCGTTGGCGTAGAGAGGTAATTTGAAGAGGGGGGTTGGCAATCTCAGTTGTGGTTCTCCTTACTGGACCGAGTTTCAAAAGGACGAAGTTTGTCACCAATAACTCTGGTGTTCTTTTTCGTGCTAAGCTAATAAATACAGTGGAATGCGTTTAACGTGAAGGCGCTTAAGAAGAAATATCGGTTAATACGAAATAATACATCGGCCTCTACAAACTGTTATTAATTTTCATGCGTTTTTTTTCTTTGAACACGAAATGGAAAACGCTTAACACGAAACGATTTCTTTTTTGGGAACGAACTGCCACGGAAAACACCAGCCACGCAGACGAGATTTAAGAGGGATGTTAAATGAAAGGTGTTTTCGTAGATAGGGAGGCTAACTTTGTAACGGATCTATCCGCGAGACTATATTAACCCCTTGGGGACTCTTCTGGGGAAAATAATTTTATTCAACTTTCACCGACAAATAAAGCGTGATTATGTAAATGAAGTATTTTATATAAATTCTGTCTTCGCGAGTTTGAGGGTTGGCATGTTAGAGTTGGCAAGTAGGAGTTAGCAAAGAGTTTGCGAGTTAGTTTGTTAGTTGAAGATTGAAGGATAGTGGAATTATTAAGAGGTCTTGGAGTTGCCCAGGATAACGGATTACGGAGAGTGGATCCGACGGCATTGATCAAATCCCGATAAAGATCTCTTGCAAGATTCAAGTGTAGGATCCGCTGCATAAAAAGTACAGGTATCGTGAGCTTGTTTAATTAGAAGTTAGCTTATTAGTGTGCGACGTAGTTTATATTGAACGTATTTAATCTATCGTAGATTTAGTTGAGGGTCCGCAGTATTATCCCCGTGTTAGTGAATCTCACCTCCGCGCTCTACTATTTGATCGCCTATCTTAATTAGATTGTTATTGTGTCTGATTGATATTTTGGTAACAATAAATTAATTAGTGAAATCATGTCTGTTGATCATTCAGTTTCTCCCACACACTTACCGGGTTTGCGGGTAGACAAGGGTTTTCAGATGTAAGCAGGAACCGACAGGTATTACAACTTGACTTTGAAATACCCTCGGAATAGCCTGTGACCCGAGCCACTTTTGTTTATACAAGGGGTGATCAAATGAAAAGGTACGAAACGACACGGGGGGTACAAATGTAGACTTTATTCAAAATATTCACCATAGGCCTGAGCACAACGATCCCACTGATGAACAAGCCGCAGGATTCCTTGTTCCCAGAATTCCTGTGGCTGTGACGAGATCCAGTCCTTCACAGTGTCCTTGAGTACGTCGTCCGAGTTGAAGTGCTTCCCTTTCAGGTGTTTCTTCAGTGGACCAAACACATGGAAATCGCAGGGCGACATGTCCGGACTGTAGGGTGGATGGTCCAACGTCTCCCATTTGAACTTGTCCAGTTCCATTTGTGTGACTCTGGAGACGTGTGGACGCGCGTTATCATGGAGCAGAATCACACCCTCCGTGAGCAGCCCCTGTCTTTTGTTCTTGATGGACCTGCGTAGGCGTCGGAGTGTCTCACAGTACACATCGGAGTTAATGCTTTTTCTGTGCTCGAGGAATTCCACAAGTAGCGGACATTGAACGTCGAAAAAGACAGTGAACAACACCTTGCCTGTTGACTTCACGGCTCTGAACTTTTTAGGGGGAGGTGACGACGCATGCTTCCACTGCATGCTGTCCCGCTTTGTCTCTGGCTCGTAGTGATGGCACCAGGTCTCATCACCTGAGACGATTCGCTTCATGAAAGCGGGGTCTTCCTGATACCGCAACAGATGTTGCAGTGCTAGTCCCATACGCAGTTTCTTTTGCTGGTCGGTGAGCTGCTTCGGAACCCAAGCGGCACTCACCTTCCGAAATCGCAACCTGTCGTGAACAATTGTCCACACAGTTCCATAGCTGACATCCAACTTCAGCGCCAAAATTCGCAATGTGACACGCCGATCACATCTCACTAGGTCGTCCACCTTGTCGATGAGATCGCTCGTGATGACAGTGTTTGCCTGGCCTGGTCTCTGGTCATCACCCACACTCTCACGGTCTGCACGAAAACGAGCACTCCATTTTCTGACAGACTTGTCAGAGACACATTTCTCCCCGTAAACGGTCACCATCCGCCGATGAATAGCTGCCGGTTTCTCACCTTCCGCTGTCAGAAATCGGATAACACTTCGCTGCTCCTCAATCGTCCAATTTTGCAACGCGAACGCCATCCTGTCCTCATATGGCCTGCCACATCATTTGGACGCTACTTTTTATAAGAGCCTTTGCTCTCTCCTGCGCATGCGGGCGCCCGCGCATGATCCGATCCCAGTCAAAGCCTCCAATGGCATCCCGAGATGTCTCGCTACATTCTCCCATGGCGGGATATGCAAATATTTAACTGATTCATTTTTATCTCGTTTCGTACCTTTTCATTTGATCACCCCTTGTATATCTAAACTACTTTCACCTTTCATCACTTCAGACACCGCACAAAAACATCTAATCTCTCATCAGTTGGCCTTGAAATACGGTGATGAGTACATTGCAGTGTGAGTAAAAATCAGTAAGTTTGGTTCACATTTTTTTTTTCGTTAATTTTTTTCCATGCACAATGGCAAAGAGCTCGGGGAAAAGCAAACTTCTATTTCGCTTTTAAAATGAGGATGGAGCTTTTTAATACTGTTGATCAAAAGCAGAAAATGGAATATGAAATGTGCAAAGATTTCGGTTTACTCTAAATCAACTTTATTAACAATAATTAAAACAAGTAATGTAAAAAAAAAAAAATTAAGTCAATTCCTACTTCGATGATGATGTCGTATCCTTATTTGAATGGATGAGTAGAAAGTATCTTATTAACGATTGAAAAATTAAACAAGATAAGTCTATATAGGGAGAGAGTGAACTAAAATGGTAGGAATTGAAAAAAGAGCATGATTTGTAACTCTGCAATGTTGTAATAATGCACACCCGATTTGGCTAGTTTGGCGGAAAAACCGGTTTTCAACGCCAACTTTTGTCATTGTTTTAACAGTTACATTGTTACAACAATGGAGACAAATTTAAGTTGGCATCGAAAACCGGTAATTAATTAAATTAATTTTTGAAAAAACTGTATTAACATCAAGCGTTATCTACTACAAGTTTAAAAAAATTTATTTAGACTTGATAAGATGAATAGAAAGTTTTTTATTAACTATTGAAAATTTGAACAAGATAAATATAATATATAGAGAAAGTGATCTAATAGTAGGAATTGAAAAAGAGAGCAGATTACGTAAATATTTAAATGACTTTTATGAAATGCATGCATATACACATATTTATGTAAATAAAATACCCTCTAATAAACTTAATTTTGTTGAATATATGTTTTTTTTTCTTTTTGCAATAATCTTTAACACGAAAAAATATTTCGGTCCCTTCAGTTTCGTGTTAAGCGATTTTCACTGTACTCCCTTTCGTAAAATCTGTAAGGAGAAGTTCTAGGAATATTTCTATGCCCTCGTTTTGTGTGCTTTATAGTGTGACGTGGATAAACATTCACTAATTCACAGTCTACCATCCACCAAGAATTGTTGAAAGGGTTCATGGAAGTTATTAACGTTCAGCTTAAGTCTCCGCAGGGGAGTTGGGTAAATACATGCTTGTCAGTTGTCGCTTTGCTATGGCTCTAAACTACGATCCGCATTACCAGTAATAGCCAGTAGTAAGACATGAATTTCAAGAATTGACCACGATGATTCGTCGGTTTCAAAATTTTCTATTCCTTTTGTTTCATTATTAAGGTTGTCCAAATTATAACGGGTCTATATTCGCGTGCTTTCTACTAATTCTCTCTTCCAATATTGTTCTATTGAAAATTTTCTCCCGAAGAAGAAGATGTGAGTTATGTAAATTGGGGCTTATATTTAAGCGTTAACTTTTAGGTTCGAGAGAGAGAGGTTAGGAGTTAGATGAAAGAAGTTAGTGGTTAACGTAAAGTAGTGGAAAGCTTGTTGAGATTGACTCTTTGATTAATTATTTAATTTTTAAGATTGATATTTGACAACTTAGTCAAACATCAATCTTAAACAGTAACATATACATTTGAATTTTTTTATTTGGACTAGAGGTCGGTGGCCGCAGTAGCCTAGTGGTCAAGGTAACGGACTCGTGGCTGGCGTGTCATGAGTTTGAGCCCAGGACCACTGAAGATACATTTTTAAGGTGTCCTAGTGAACTTTTTCTATTTTTGACTCTTGTCTATTGCATTTACCTCTCTTTTTTCTTTGTGGCATTTCTAGATAAGAAATACACGTTTTTTGGTAAACTAATGCATGTTTGTTGCAACTTGATTTAAAGAGGAATTGGGATCAATAAATCTAATCAAAATTCTCGAAAATAAATGAAACAAACAATGTTAAAGTCAACCTTCCCCATTAATGACGTATCTCAAAAATACACGCATGTTGATTTATCTATTTTATGCTCAGAATACGAGTTGAAGTTTTATAATATATAGTTTAAAATCAAAAGGAACAATTACAATTGACATGGAAAAAAAAACCGTGGTAAATTTGAAAAAATTATCGATAGTCTTTTTTCTATATGGATAACAATATATATGCTGGAGATATTTATGTTGAATTTAGCAAAAATTAAATATATCTTTGTAACTGGTCTATTCTCCTACCTCTCACTAATAATTTCCACATTTGGAGGAACTCTTTCTTTAAATATTATTCTATTGAAAACTTTCTCCCGAAGAAGATGTGATATACACAAATCAAGGCTTATATTTAAACATTAGCGTTCAGGTTTGAGGGAGAGAGAGAATAGAAGGTAAATGATAGCAGTGAGTGATTAACGTAAAGTAATTGAAAGATAGGCAAGAGAATTCCGTAGATGATTTGCTTGATGTTTAAGATTGACGATTTGTCAATTAGATATTTAAAGTTGGATTAGCGTCGACTTGAAGTAGATCAACTTAGACGTATCTTAGATTATTTGGAATGTGTATAGCGAAGACATTCCTAAAGTAAGTGATTAAATTTACAATTAAATATTACTTATATCGTTTTCCTCACTTGAATAGTTTAAGGTGCATTTCTTAATCTTGGATTGTTCAGGTTTGTTAGATTGTTGAGACTTGTAAATAAATTGTGATTATTTTGACAATGTGGTTAATCTTCTTTCTAACTCTCGTACACAGATGGATGGGGTAGTCCATCCATCACACCTTCTATTTCTTCTTAAAAGGGATAATGAGGTAGGAGTGGCGGGAAAGTTAAGAAAAGTGGATACTTCCTACGGGGCACTGTAAAATCATTGTTCAGTAGAACGTCGTTTATCCGAATCAATTGGGACCGGGCACCGTTCGGATAACCGAAAACCGAATGCGATCCATGCAGTATATGAAACCAGAGACTATACGAATATTGAAAACCATCACATGCAGGAAACGTGCTAGAAGAAAAAGCAAAATAGGTGCAAAATGTTGCACAATCTTTATTGTGGGAAATAATCACTTATTTTTCGCTGTACCATTGGGCACCTTCGTTTTTTCGCTCCAATGTCCCTGATTCTTTTGAGCAGCAGTTGTTGAGTAAGACAGCACTCTGATTGTTGTTCGTACTACTCCATAGTGGTCTTAAACGCAGGAAACGCGTCAGCATTTGATGGACCCTTGCTACTTTCGTTGTTGCTGTTGTTGTCCACGTCTTCATCCGTTTCATCGTCAACAGAGTCGGATTTTTCTTGCACGGAAATCACAATCTCGTCATCATTCAGCATTTGAAATCCAGTCTTAGGCATAGCATGCCATCCAGGTTTCTACATCAACAAAACTCAACAAAAGAGCAAGTATATACCCTTTTACTTGGAAACAAACTGACCCAATATTCCGAGCAGATGTTTACCAAATCACACAACTGAAATTCCCCAAATATCCCTCATCTTAGATTTTCCCGTTACTTTTGGCCTCACGCGAAACAACTGTTTTGTGTTGCACTGTTCGAAAACCTATCTGGACTTCGGTTCGGATATTTGACGCTTCGGATAGTAAATGTTCGGATAAACGACGTTCTACTGTAATTAAAAATTACAAAACCAGTTCTTGTTTCAAGTAGCAGGAGTGCGAGAGGGAATGTTCATGAACGTCGTACTGCAAAGCTGCACGAGGGTTGTTGGCGACGGACCTTGTAATTTTGAACCATGGGCAAGTGACGAGGATGACACCTGAGCTGGCACCCCTCTCCTAAATCCATGCCACACCAACCGGAAGACGTTTGAGCCTCGACAGATTTAACGTGCATCGCCCCCACCCCAAACGATGGTTCTTCAGCGGCATTAAGTAGCAGGAAAAAGCTTTCATTTTCTAAAATTGCACTGTTCTATCTTTTCGTTTCATTTTTATATTATTTTAGGCTTTTTATTTTAAAATTGAATTGACGTGTGGAAAATATTAGAAATTTTGTGTGATACCTTCAAAAAATTGTATATATAAAAAGACAAATGTTTCAAAAATTTTCATTAAAACAATTTTTTTCTTCAATAGATATCATAATTAAAATGATTGAAATAGAAATATAGGAAGGATATTCTTTTAAAATCTTTGACGTTTTAGATTTAAAAAAAAGGTTTCGGTGCTAAAAAGTGGCACTTGAACAAATATTCAAAGCAGGGTTATCGTAAATGTTTTTGTTTGCTCAATTATGCGTAATATAACATTAATATATAAAGCTTATAACTCTTTTTCAATGAACTATTCGGAAAATATACTTACGTTAAAAATTAATCTCGAGCCAGCGTTTTAGCTCTTAAAAATAAACATCGTAAAATAAACTTTAAAAAAAATGGAAAAATGAAATTCATTCCGCTACATTCTAATTTAAATCAAAGTCCAACTTTATTTTTCTTTATCAAAAAGAATAATTTCAATTCTCAATGAAGTATTAACTTTTTTTTATTATTTTTTTTAAAAACTTTCGTGGAAAAGAAAGACAAACAAAAAGAAGAACCCCAATTTTACGAGCGCAATAACATTTCAACGGAGTTACAAAAATAAAAAAGAACGTTTTTTTTCTCCTTATATATTTCACAAGAAAAATCTTTATTTTTTTTCCTTAAAAAAGTGTTGACAGATTCTATTATACTTTAAGTGAATGTCAATTTTGATTTAGGTGCTTCAAAAGAAATTTTCTTTTCTGCGGAGCAAACAGTTCAAAATAAAGAAAAAAATGGAGGAGGGGGGGGGATGCCAAAGAAACCATTTTACTTTAATAAATGACTCGGAAGTCGCAGAATCCGGAATCAAATGGAAACATTTTGCTTTTGCGGAAAAAATGGGGGATCAATTCAAACACGTTCCTTGTAAACCGTGATGCAATTATAAAATATCGAATTCTGACCAATATTTCATAACCTCGAAGTTTTAACGATATAAAAGAGCGATGAAATGATCACTCTTAAGTGGAATTTTCTTTGAGAAATGTTTCCTTACAAATAATTGGTTGATAGATTTAGTTTTTTTTTAACCCACGAGTGGTCGCGCGGGGCACAGAGTCACCCCATGCTCACGAAATCGTTCATTCTTGGAAAACTGTTTTTGTTACCAATGGCCTTGACTGTATCCTCCTATATGACAGCCTTCATGGGAACTAAAATGTATTTGTCACATATCTCCCTCTTTTTTTGGGAGTGGCAAATGTTTTTTTTTCAATCTTAAGGTAATTCGGGTGACTGAGTTCCCCACATGACCCCTTTTGCTCCAAAATATTTTCTATGAACATGCTACATTTTCCCTCTGTGAATGACTTAGTGGTTTTGATTGTTGTGTTGTACGACTTATTATGGTTTGTAAATGTAAATGAACAACATATAAAAAAAAAAGAAATGGGCATCTGCGATCTCTATAAGATGAACTGATCAAGCAAGGGAAGGACCTGCGAAAATAATGAATATTTATCATGATAAAGAAAGTAAATTTGTGAAATGCGATGAACACATGAAAAGGAAAATTTTCCAATTCTTCCTAAAGAACTCCATCAAGAAAGATATGAAGCCACAAGTGTACCACAAAACACACTGCACCCTGTCAAAAAGACACATGCAGGAAAAAGCTCAGCATGCTGGTTGTTGATCACCAAGAACAATAAAACTACAATAACTTGAACAAAATATGAGAGTTTTGTCTACAAATATTATTCCTGCAATGTTAGTGAAAAGTGTATGTGATTTGTGTCACTTCTTAAAGTAACGCACATTTGAAACCTTTTAGTTCAGTTTGTAATTGGATTTTTTTCTCAAAATTTTAAAGAAAAATTTAAAAATCCTTAAAAGTAGGTAAGCATAATTTCTTTTAGTTAAATTATTCCCTGGAATAAAGATTTTTATCCTGTACAATAAAAATAATTATAAAAAAAGGATTGAGCGGCGGGATCACTAACGTTAGTATCGAGCGCGCGCCTTCTTCATAATTAAAAACTTTCACACTTCACTTGAGACTTGTGTGTGTGAAAAGGCTTGAAAAGCGTGTAGTAAACAAACATCAATTTCAGGGGTAACCGAAAAGAGAGAAAGCTTCTGTAGCTTTTGTACAAAATATACTATACACCAGAGGTCAACAATCTATGGCACGCGTGCCACATTTGGCACGTGGTACAATTCTCAGTGTCATTCTATTTTCTTATTACTCAACAAATCTGTCAATTTTTAAGAAGATGGAAGTTGATTATTTTGTAACACAGCTTGTTGGATAAACATCTTCAGAATTAAAGAAAGCAAAATTTACGGAATTTCAAAAAATCTGAAAACTTTAATGAAAAATGTTGGATGTTAATGCTGGAGAGATTTAATTGTCTGAAGAGAGAAAATTGACTTACCTCTGTCTTTCGCTTTTGGCTCAACATATCTATGTGAACAAATCTTTTTCCGTATGAAATATATCGAGTCCGCAAAGAAGTTGTTCAACAGCTGAATGTTCAGATTCGTGTCGAATTGAAAGCCATAAATTATACCCCAGATATTGCCAAATGAAGTAGAACGGTGCAGGGGCTAGGTTAAATTTAAAATATATATTTTTTTAACTATATTGAAGAGGAATGTTTATATTTTATTTTATTATTTTTTGTTTTTTAATAAATATTTAAAAGGTACATAATGCATAATCTATGCACAATTCTAATTTTTCACGAAAGTTCAAGAAATTGTTAAATTTTATGTAAATAAATATCCTTAAATAATGCATAATAAAAACACAATAAAACTCTGAAATTTATTTTTGACCTCTATTCCCGAACTCTGCATGCATTATTGAGGGAATCGAATTGTTTCAAATATTTCTTACACCGGGGCACCCCAAATCATATTTGTAGTTTGTTTTGGAACGCCACAGCTACAAGGTTACCGACCTCCTGCTTTGCAATATTCCTTTTCTACACGATATGGTCATAGTATCCAAAGGGTATCAACACGGAGCCGGTGTGTCATGAGTTTGAGCCTTGTGCTACGGAAGTTCCACCATAGGGAAGGGCTGATACACGTTACCACTGTCGAGGCTCACTGCCCTTCCGTTGACGTAGTGGGGAAGTTCAGAGGGGAGGATGCCAAGTCAGGTGCCTTCCCAGTCAATTCAAAATTACGAGAAGTCCTTAAAATACACTCACTCACTCATCTACACGATAAAGTAGATTCCCGAAACTTAATTTTAAGTGAATTGAAAATTAAACAAAGAAAAAAAAACTGTGTGTCGGCTCCGACGCATGACTGGAGTTTATACCTTAAGCACGGTTGTATTTGATTATATAGTAGACAAACAGGGTAAATAAACGGATCTCATAATTCTGAAAGCATGCGTGTATTTTCTTTAATCTATTCCCATTTTTCATAATGCTTCGGTAAAATAATATACATTAATTATGTTACATGAATATGTTACTCATAGTCCATAAGTACATTGTTAAGAAGGTTGATTTAATCCACTATTAATATCACTTTGAGTATTAATTACATAAAAACTTTCACCGTTATTAATCACTTTGATAAGAGGCTTGTAGTAACTAAGGTATGATACGTGAACGTCGGTAGATTTACGAATCGTGAAAACATCGCATCAATGGTTGTACCATACCTAGTCGTCCCAGTGCTCTACCAGAAAAAAAATCAAAATTATGCTCTGATTTTAATTGTATTAATCTCAGTCCTTCACCTATATCAAAGTTTGTATTGAAATTACCAAGTATGAGTGGTAGTACATGATGATGTTTCTTCAGTAGTTTAGAACCACCTTCTGTATATGCTTAAGTTCACATTCCTTATTATATATATATATATAACAATAAATGCTCTTAGAACTTAAAATAATAAAATTGATTTCAAATCTTCATTATTTACATTGACCATATAAGAAAAACATTTAAAATTAAAGAAACGCTTCAACATTTGGTACTTTCCATTGTTTCTTTCGATTGTTTTCAAAAATTTATTTTTGTTTCTATAATGAAACAAAAATAAATTTTTCACTCGCCAAATTTGGGTGACTTTCATTTGTTATAATCAACAGCCTCTTCTTGTGTAACTCAGCAGCAGATGTGATTTTGACTGCCAAGTAAAGGTGGACCGGAGTATAAGTCATTACTCGCGAGAAAGTCGTTTAGCTCAAAAACCGCTTTTCTATGCCAATGACATCAGAATACGAACGATAGTAAACGTAATTTGTGAATTTTTCTTAAAGTTTTAATTTTTTGAGGGCTTAATTTTCAAGTTATACTTTTTAATTTTCACACATCGATAACAAACAATGGTAATTTTTAAACAAAAAAAAGGGGGGGGGGAGTACTGTGTAAGAATTCTTGTAAAAAGGGTATTACATGAAACACAATATTTTTTTAAATCCGTAATTTTTAAGGAATTATTTCAATCTTTGGACAAAACAAGGATAATAATGCTTGACAAACAGAAAAAAAAGTTTCATGTGATTATTTTTGTTGTAAATGACGAAGTTATTACACGTTTAATTTGAATTTTGAGAATGTTTTGAAAAATCGTATAAGAAGTTTTTAGTATTTTATTTTTTAAATTATTGATTCTAAAAGACCAAAGTAGGGACCTTTTTAGTATAGAATATCTATTCATTACAATGATAAGAAGTTCGTACAGAATGATTGAAAAATTATTTTCATAAAAACGCATCAATATTGACTCATTTTAGAAAAAATCGTAAAAAAAATTGAAAATATCGTTATTTTGTAAAAAAAAAAAAAAAAAAAAAAAAAGTATCGTGGTGATAAAAATGATTTTTCCCGATTCTGTAATTATTTTTTGTCTGATTTCGGTAAGAAAAGAACGATCGCAATTTTAAAAACGAGGAAAAGTAGAAATTCTTCATTCTTTCTTCGGATAGAAATTTAGCACATTCGCAGAAGCGCGCGTAACGGTTTTTTTCTTAAAATTTTTATTCTCATAATATCTTCATACCAGAGGTTTTTAATGAAAATCAATTCTTAAGGAGAAATCTCTCAAAAACTTTTTGCATATCTTAGCTGAACAAATAACCATATTTGTTAAATTTTAAGTCTGTAACAGCTGATAACAAGGATTTTTTTTAAAATTTATAATGCCCCGTAACACTTTTGTGGGTAAATTTTTGAAAACACCTTCCTAAGTTAATCTCTACTCAGCAAAAGTAACACAGTGTTACAAATTTTGTGTAATGAACGCTTAAAATAGTATAAATAATTTATATCTGGATGTGTAATGCGTTAATATTACTTTCTGTTGTATTTATTTTATGTTAAAATTGTAATATTCACAAGCAATGCCGTTTCTTACATTATAATGGATGAAATTCGATGGAAACATAGCGAATATTGGTGAAAGAGCCAAGTTGTCATCCTTTTGGGTGACCATGTTGGCATCTTGGCAATTGATTGAACGGGGCAGAAGTCGATATGCTGTAGTGCCACCTGGTGTGGAGTTGCAACAAAAGGGATAACACAGAAATCTTCCCCAGAAGAAATAAATACATATATATGCCAATTTTCAGAGTGATCGGTTGAATGGTTTTGGATTGAAGCGAGGTCATGTATACAAACATCCATTTTTATATATAGAGATGAAAATAAATGAATACATAGTATACAATAATTTACCTGATAAAAATTAAGTAGCTAACTTTGCAAAAGCTGGCTGCTTTTTTTAAAAAAAAGAAATGCACTGTTTCCATAACGGGTATGCACTTGGAATTATTTCAACGTGTAAGAGTGTTGTCGAGTTCTCGGGACTCTACTACGGGCAAATGTCAGTCCATCATCATCATTTTAGTCCTGTCATCTGGTGATAAACTTATTAATTTCTTTTCTTCCAAAAAGAAACAAAAATTAATGAAACATGCAAAATTTCATAACTACTTATAAAATCTTCGTCTTCGAATCTACACGAGAGTTGTTGGCTGCAGATTTCGTTGTGGCCTTGGTATTCGAGTGGTTTAAGTCGCGAACTCGTGCTCCAGTGAGTCGTGAGTTCAAGTCCTAATGCCGATGAATACCCACTGTGTAGAGACTGATGAAAGTTAAATCTGTCGTGGTTTAATGTCCTAACGCTGGCGTGACGTGGAAGATTGGACAGAAGGGTGCCAGTTCAGGTGTCGTCCGTGTCACTTGACAGAGGGGCAAAATTACGAGGTCCGTTGCTAATAATTTTTGAATTGCCTTAGATTGCAACAATAATAAAAAAAAATCGAATAAAAAATCGGATAGACCTCGTAGTTTTTTGAATCCCGTAAAGGGACAAATTGATAAATTATTTTCCGTATTTCTACACCCCACCAACGCGAGCACTTTGAGCCTAGATTGATTTAATAGTTTTTCCAGAAGGGACGTCTTTATCAGCAACAGTAATCAAACTTACGACTTGTAAATGGTTGCCTTTGAAAGAAGATTTCTTCCCACATTAACATAGTATTAATGAAAAGATTTGGTTTGGTTCAATTTCATGAAAGTGGGAAAAAATTGTCTATTAAAAATTAGTAAAAGTTCTGACAACAATTACAGCCCTCAAAATACTATCATGCGTGAATCTATATCTCCTCATGAAGAACAGAGGTTGAGGATTTTACAATATCATAAAATTTACTAGAAAGTCGTGCAAAGGCCTAACATTGTTTTGATTTGCAAAAATATTTAAAATGGATTTTAATTAATTTTAATTAGCAATATTTTTGTGTATATAAATATCTAAGCTGTTTTGTTAAGGAAAAAATAATTATTTTTTGAACTGAATACCTTTAATTAACATTTAGCAAAGACTGGGCAAAAGGATTTATAAAGTTCTCTAATTCCTGAAATAATTATTTGGGATAATTGCAAATGCCAGACGCAATTATTTCACAATCTCGGCCAACAAACTGAAGACGCGACTTGAGCATTTCGTTTTTCACCATGGTAGCTTACACAACCCAAATCTTTGTTGCGTTTTCCGGTTTGCTGGAGATACTCCCGTTTACACGTAAGAGATTTTATATACAAACCAATTTGTAACAGGTAAGTCTGCGGTAGCGTGCAGACCATCCATCAAAATAATAATTAATATAAATAAATTAAAAGTCAATTTCTACTTAGTTCAATAAAGAAATTTTTTTATTTTAGTTCCTTTTTGTTAAATAGTTACAATTAATATAAATATGTACATACATATGAGACAGAATCACACTATTAAGTGGCAAAATAGAAAGCGATTTTCCTTGCAATTTCCCATTTTCCTTTCTGTATATGTTGGACTGTTTTGTTTGTTTAGAACTATTTATTTATTAATTAAGTTTAATCATTCTAATAAAATAGTATAGTAAAAAAGGAATCACATCTTCAGAAACTAGGCCATCCCAGGTGAGATTCGAACCTTTGGATTACAAGTTCAACGCGCTAGCCATTACGCTACAGGCACACAACGAAAAATTTTCCTTTCTATATCTTCTGTTGAACTATTAATTTTGTTTGTTACTGTTTATTTATTTTTTAAATTTAATTAATGAATTAATATTTGAAAAAACTGTGCTTTAACATCAAGTGTCATCCACTACAAGTTTAAAATAATGTATTTGAACTTGAATGGATTAATAGAAAGTATTTTATTAACGTTTGAAAATTAGAACAAAACAAAATATATATATATATATTTTCTGACTCTAGATATTTTATTCTATCTTTCCTCTACTTGGTAGTTCCTTTTAAATACTATCGTATGTGTTTGAAAAATTTGAAAAAAATTCTAAAATGTTTTCTTTAAAATTTTTGAAAATAGTCATATATATAAAATTTTTAAATGAAATTTTATTTTTGTGAATACAATTGAAACTAAAATTTAATTGGGGATTTGGAAAGATTTAAAAGAAAGGATTTTTTGAACTTAGTTGGACACCTTAAATATCTATTTCAAACTCCTATGTTGTCAATTTTTTTGAAACCTTGCGTGGAGGAGGAGAAGGGTGGGGAGAGAGTTTTTGATTTTTTAATCGGGACCAGAAATACGTCTTCCTTATCTCGATTCAAACCTACCTCCTACATTTAAGATTAAATAAGACTCCTTTTTTAAATGTGAAAATAACTATAAAACCCCGTTAAAAGTGGACTTCCTTATTTATTTTGAATTAATATATAATTATATCTTAAGAGACACTTGAAACCTCTCCGGACAGTTAGACCTAACATATTTACCTACACCCTTTTACACTGAATAGCAAGAATTATTATATAATTCTTGCTATTCACTTTTAAAGGAACAAGAATAATGAGAAGGGTATTTAGTGAAATAGGTCGAATTTTGATTTCGAATGACACAAACAAACTGAATATTTCGACTTCAGAATTAATTTGTTCATTAACGTTTTAGTAATCCCTAACCTTTGCAATGCTCTTTAAGATCTCCAGAGCAATCTCTCTCGGAGTGGTAACCTAGTGGTCAAGGTAACGGACTCGTGGCTGGCGTGCCATGAGTTCAAGCCTAGTGCCGCTGAAGACCCGCGGTGTAGGGGAGCGATGCAGACTAAATCTATCGAAGCTCAAACGTCCTCCCGTTGGTGTAGTTTGGAAGTTGGAAGAGTTCAGGTGTCTTCGTCATTTTGAGCCTCGGTCGATTGACGAGAACAACACCTAACATCCCCTCTCGGAATTACTACATCACGCTAGCAGGAGGACTTTGGGCTCTACAGATTTAACGTGCATCAGTCCCCTCTTCACGGCATGTCTTTAGTGGCACCAGGACTCGAGTCTGCGACACGCCGACCACCAGTTTGTGACCATAATCACTAGACACCTATGTGGCAACAATCCTGATTGTAAATTTTATCGCTGGAAACTTAAATTTGACATTATACTGCGATAAAAAACATCTCTTTTCAAAGTATAAGAAATTAGCTAAGAAAGGGAAATATTTATTTAAAAAAAATGTTTCTATGAACGAATCTTTTTCTGTATATATAAAAAAAAAATGTTATTTAAAAAATTAGAACAAAATTATTTTTTGTGAAAACTGTGTCTAAAACTACAATTGCTTAGGTTCTATCAGGTTTCTTAAAGCAAAAAATCTACGAATTCTGATTGGGTGAAGGAATTTCCTTCGAATTTTTAAACAGCAAGATAGTATTGAATTTTTATATGAGTTAGACGGTGGGAAAATATCCGTTCATATCCAGATGAATCCATTCATAACCGTTCACGATTTCAATCCATGTGTTTCAGATATTTCGATCGCGAACGGTATCTGTCCACGTTATTGGCTGTTCGTGACTTCTGAATCGATTCTCTATCGACGTCATTTTTCTAATGATATCTAGATAGTGTCATCGGCTGGTCGAGCTCCATGATGACGTCAATGAAAGAAACATCCAATTAAATCAGGACATCTGAGCGGATGTCACTGATCCTTGCTTTGTCCGCCCTCGAAAGATTCGGTTCACAAATGATACCTTAACTAAATCATTGGTAAGGGATTTTAGCTGCTGTTTCTGGATTCCAAAAAAAAAAAAAAAATACATATTTTTCATGAAAGAAAATAAATATTGCATATTAAGCGAAAAGAAAAAGGGGGAATGTTTTATTTTCTCGAAACAGTTTTTCAGAATATTTCGTGCAAAATCCTATTTTCATGCATCAATCAGAAAAAATCATTTTCATGGTTCATTAACTGTGGAACACAAGTACGGAGAAAACGCTTCGGACTTTTTTGAAAGTATGCTAAACACTTACTGCAAAAAATAATAAGCGAAACGATTTTCGAAATGTCTCAAGAGATATAAAGCGTCATTTTTTTTAAAAAAAAAATACTGTTTCACAAAACAAAAGACTGGTTTTTTGTTTTGAAATATTTATTCTTCAATTTCAACGTCAGAATTTTTTTAAACAAAATTTGCTGAATATAGCCTTTAAAATAAAATAACTTATGTTACACTTTTTAGAGTGCAATAAATTCTTAAATTACAAAGCGTTGAAAGAATTTTTTGTTATAATTACAAAAACACACTGCTGTCCATTAAAATTTCAAAATCATGAAAGAAACCAAAGGTAAAAAACATTTATTGTTCATGAACAGTATAGCATGGAGACAAAAGGATTAAATTTGAAAGCAATTTGAGGCTTTACTTGGGGGCGAAATTAGCACAAACAGCTGCCACGCCTGGCTGCTGAAACGGATTTTACCCATTTAGGCATGGAGTCGAACTAGTCTTGAATGACAGAAACGATCAACTCATTCCATGCCGCTTCAAGTTTATGCCACACTTCATCAACCTTATGGTGGCGGGGCAGACTCTCAGCAACTTAATACCAGATGTTTTCAATGAGAGGCAGATCTGAAGACCGTGTAGGCCAGGGTAACAATCGAATACCTTGTGTATCGAGGAAGGTCAAAACACGACGTGCAACATTTGATATTTCATTATTTTGTTGGCAGAGGGCGTTTGGGGAGTTTAGGGTGATAGGGTACAGCCAGTGGACGCAAGATGTCAGAAATGTACCGATCTTTGTTCAAATTACATCAATCCGAACTGGAGATGTGCGTGTCGTTCACCCAATGGTTTCCCAAACCATCCCAACAGGAGCAGGTCCCCTATGCCAACATCGGAGGCAAGCAGGTCACCAGAGGTCTTTTCGGAACCTCCAGACACGTATATGGCCATCAGAATGCAGCACGCAGAACAGGGAAAAGATGACATACTGCCATTCCTGCATCCAGTTTTGTTGTTCGGTGCACCAGATTCGCCGTCTCTCTCTATGCCGTATTGTCATGGTCGCCGTGCTGACAGTCCACGCTGCTGCAAACGTTGTCGCATCGTACGAACGGATACTGGGCGTTCAGCAAACATGTCAATTTTTTATTAATGGTCCATGTTGTAGTTGCATGGTTTTTGCAGGGGGGGGGGCAGTGTATTTTAATATACTTAAAAGAACAGGTATATTCCATTAATAAAATTTTCTGTTCAAATAATATTTTTCCACAATTCAGAGAAAGACATAGGTGTATTCGAAAATGTTTGTCAGACATTTTATAAATATCGATGGCATATATATTTTATAAATATTCATAGCATATATGTAGGCTATGTGCTGTACAGTTATTAATAAGCAATGAATGATTTTTTTAAAAAAATATTTGAAAGCAAATGTATTTTTGCGTATTTAGTTTTAAAGATACTGTTTCTGTTAAAATCAAAAATAATATGTTCTCTTCGAAGGGAAATATTTTTCTTGTATGTGGGTTTTTTCTTTTTTTTCAAAGACTTGTGGAATTATGTAATTAAGTTCTGAGATAGTTGCTGAATAATGTAACTTTATATCTTCAATGAATCATAAGATTCTAATGAAGCGATACCGATTTTTTTTCTGGATATAATAATTAAATGAATAATTGGAAGAGAGAATAGTGTGAGCTCGTATTTTGAACAATAATTAAGGTATCCGACTATATTCGGTTTTTCAAAAATTGATTTTCAGAAGAATTTTATTATTTTGAAGAACTTAATTAGGTTTAGAGAGTCATAATTATCAAATAAATAACATGTATCACCCCTTGCTTTTGAAAAAATATCATTTCCATAAAATTTTAGCAAAATTTCCGATGTTAAGAAAAACAGCATAAGTAAAAATACGTTAGACGTAATGTAATTTTAATTTCACTGATATACATCTTGATCCATGCGTGAAGTGTCATTAACCACAGGATAAAAATGTTTTTTAAGAAATGAATATTTAATAAACATTCAAATTTGAAGTCAATGAATTTTCGTCAAAATGACTTTGTTCTAAACTTAAAAAAGGCTGTAAAAACTTATGGTTTGTTTCTCTAAAGAGCTTATTGCCTAAATGTTACACATTTTATTAGATTGTTTTGTAGATACTTCATTTTTCAAACACATATTATCGTGACAATTTCCTTCTGCAAAAAACGCATTTAAAAATATTTTTATAAGTTAGATAAAATAATTATTAGAAAAACAACTTAAGATTCTCTAGTGTTGTCTTTGTGAGCAGTAAATATTAAATATGTTTACCAGGAATTAACGTGCGATTCTTTAAAAGCTGAAACTGTCAATTTATATTTATTTTGAAAGCAATAGTTTATTGTGAATTACTTCGTATCATCAAAACCCCTACCTGTCTTTACAACAGGTAAGCTAAAACTTTTATTCCACTCTTTTAAATGAAGAAGAAATTCACGGTTGCGTTTCAATTCCAATAATATCCTATCTACGAATAAAATATATATTACACATTTAAATATATTTGTAGCAATAGCTATTTCAGATTCACGTGTAAGAAATTGGGGCCTTAGAAAAAACTTAAATTATCAAATATATTCTATTAGTAATAGAATATATTTAAAAATTAACTCTTGTTTTCACCATGTATTATGTACACTTATCTCTCTAGAGTGGGAGGGGCGGTATCAAAATATTCAGTACAAAAAAGTTTGGGAACCTATGCCTGAGAGTATGACTTAAATCAACATCAAATCCACACTACAACATTCAATAACTTTGAAATTGAATTAAAAAATACTTTGAATTAAATTACCTGTTGTGTCTTTTTTCATTGAAACAGAAATAAGAATACGAGAACCACGCAATGGCCACGAAATCCCTTTTTAATGTCTTAAGCACCAAATACAAAAAATGTGGAATTTTCATATTCGAAAATATCAAAATTGGAAAAAATTTCTATGTTTTAGAGTAGTAAAGTAGTTTTAGAGAGCAATATGACCATCCTAATTTTAAAGCTATATATTGGCAATCTTCTATGTAATATTTATCAGCGTGGCGGGATAAGAACCGTCGGCTTGGTGGCTTAGAAGTAGCGTGTCCGCTTTATTAAACCCAAGGTTGTAATTTCGATCTCGGCTGGTCTGTATAGATGTTTTGGACGCGAAAATCGTAAATACGCATGTCATATGATTATGTGGCATGGAAAATATCCCTTGAGTATCAATTTATACAGTTCTGATACTCTTGAAAAAACTAAATCACGGCAATATTTAGCATCCGAAGAGAGCTCGGATTAAAACTATTTCAACCATCAAAATTTGGTAGCGGGGGCTACCACTAGATGGCGCCACAATTAAATACCTCTCACATTTGATGATTTTTTATATCTTCAAAGGCTTAGTTGTCAATATGCAACCCATTAAAAAACAAATAAAAAAATGCTGAGGACCTGGTTCTCTGAGTAGTTATGTGCTTTGTGGCTGGTTATATTAAAATTAAATCTCGGCATCTAAAAACTCCACAACGTAAATATTGGTTCATGTTACTCGGTGGAACTGAACTTCGAAATTCCTTACATCTAATACGTAAGAGTTTATAAGTGATTAGATCAACATTAGATCGGTAGACAATAAACTAACCTTAGCAGTAGTAAGGATGATCCATGTTAAATCTGATTAATCGTGTTAGCGTGGTGTGAAAGTTCAAAGAGGGAAGCCTTCTCAGGTGTCATCCTCGTCACTTGACCATTTTTCAAAAATACGAGGTTCGTTGCCAATAGCCATTGTACTGCTCCACAGTTCGACTACGATTGAAAATCAAAGCAAACCGATTTAGTCATCTTAGTAAATTATAGGGTCCGTCACCCGTATCCCTCTTATTTTTCTAGTAAAATATAACGAAGCAATTCTCACGATGAAACCAACAATCATTTTCAACTATCTACCTTAAATGCATAGCATGTAAAATATCCCTAGAGTGTCTGTTTCACTTGGGTGCTCTCGGCATAATTAAAAATCCTAGTACAGGTTCGCATTGTAAGAGCTCAGGTGCCTCCTCTATGAAGGAAACTGGGCTTCAAAATTACCTGCGGTGATGGGTATCCGCCTATATGGCGCCGCATTAAAGAGTGATACCAGCTCCTGGGGATGTACTAGGTCTGCTGTGGTAAAAATACTAATCTGTAGCCCCATTGAGTAAAAAAAACCCTTAAATGCGTATGCATTGCAACAGAGGTCTCATAAACTCTCTCCTAAATTCATCCTTTATAGTCACGTTTTTTGATATACATCCAAACATGACAAAAAGCTCTAATGTACCATCAAAATAACGATGCATCCAAACGGGTTTTTTTAAAAAATGTTTTAGATTCATGTTCTTTTCTATACTAAAAAACAAAATATTTCAATCAAGATACACATTAGATAATATTTCGAATTTGATGAGATTTTTCTTTGTCATAGACGTGTTTGTTGGCTGTAAAGTCCTTTCTAACTAGGAAGATAATCTTACAGTAAATTCCGGCGTATAACGCGCACATATATATTTTCAAACTGCAATTTTTAGGTATATTCGCCGTATAACGCGCACCCCCCTTTTTGCGAAGAAACCTATGTGTGTGCGCAAAAATCTTATGTTTTGAAGTCATCTATTCGAGGTATTATCCCAAGTTTTAGGAAAAATAGCATACTTCTACAACTACAACTCTTTAAGTTCATAAGGAATCTCATTTCTTTTAAATAAACAGTATTTCGATCGATGTGTAGAAGCCTGATTTTTTTTATACTCATCTTTTTTCTATTTTTAAAGCTCGCTTTTTTATACTTAGCGTATAATGTGCACCGTTAAATTTCAATCTTATTTTTTGTGTTAAAAGTGCGCGTTATACGTCGGATTTTGCGGTAGATGGAATCTAAATAAAAAATTGTAACAAACCAATGTGTGGACAGTGACCTCTGGCGGACACTTCCAGAAGTTGTCAGTCGAGACATGAACATAGAGTAGAACCTATGCCCCATTTATTATTGTAATTCTAAATATGGTAGTTTTTCTCTCTCTCTCTCTCTCCGTAATTGTCTTTATTACAGCTTTAAATGTTAGTGCTCTTTAATGTCTTTCTTTTTGATATTTAAATGTCATATTAAACTCATTAACCAAAGACGTTTAACGTCCGTCTGATTGCCACATAATTATAATTTTGACTTTTTTTTTCTGCCACCGCATTACAAATATTATCATTATTTAAAGTAAATTTTTAAGTTTATATTTGAAGGTTTATATATATATATCCAAAAGTTAAGCATAAATCGTAAAATGACAAAAACATGGAGTAAATATTCGTAAAATTATTCCAAATTTCTTGCGGATATTAATTGGGTGAAGAAGAAACATTGGGTTTATGCAAAACTTTTCAGTCGACTACGTCCTGCGCGAAACACCGGCTCATGTCGGAACGCGGAGAAACCGATTCACGCAGCATAGGCAGTTCAGACAAGTTTCGTGCAACTGCTGTGAGAAGGAACGTTGTTAACCATCAAACAAGGTGAATGATGGCATAAAGACGCCAATTAGACATGTTTACGAAAGGAAGAATCGTTGGAATGCTGGAATCCTCACGATCACAAACCGAAGTGTCTCGAATTCTGAATGTGGACCAGTCTGTGATCTCAAGACTGTGGCAGAGGTTTCAAAGAACGGGAGATGTTACCCGACAACCAGTATCAGGTCGACCAAGAGTCACAGCCCCTCGCCAAGACCGATATCTGGTAATAAGTGCGCGACGTCAGAGGGGCAGTACTGCCAGAGCACTGGGTTCGGCGCTCACAGTCGCCACAGGAATACGAATTTCGAGACAAACTGTTTACAGGAGACTCAATCATGCTGGCATGTATGCCAGAAGACCAGCAGTTTGCATTCCCCTCACGTCTGCGCATAAACGCGCTCGTTTGAACTGGAGTTTGAAACATTTACATTGGAGTGTGGGCCAATGTGATGTTCAGTGACGAGTCCCGGTTTAGTCTGAGTAGTGATTCTCGGCGGGTAACGATATGGAGAGAACGTGGAACACGTTTTGAACCAAGAAACATAACGGAAAGACATCATTTTCCATCAAGGGGAGTAATGGTATGGGCAGGCATCATGATGGACGGCCACGCAGACCTACATTTCTTTGACACGGGGTCTATGACTGCTCAAAGATACAGAGACAAAGTTCTTGAGCTTTATGTTCGCTTGTTTCGAGGTGCTGTCGGTCCTGACTTCATATTCATGTGGTTGATAATGCGCCATGTCTCTGAGCGTTGCTGATTGATGACTTCCTTGAAACGGAAAACATCCAGCGCATGTCGTGGCCTGCAAACTCCCCTGATTTAAATCCTATCGATCCTGTATGAGATATCCTCGGGAGACAAATTGCAGCCCTTTTGCACCCACCAAGCTCCGTTACAGAGAGCTCTCCAAGAACTTGGAACCGTTTGAGCCGACAACTCATTCATTATCTCATAGCAAGTATGGTAAATCGCTGTGCAGCGTGCCTGGCTGTCAGAGGTGATCACACGCCTTATTAAACTGCAGCATCAGTATTTTATTTAATGTTTTCTTTCTTTTTTTTCTTTAAATCCTTGCTATGCTCAGTTTTCTTTCAAACTGCTACTTTGGATGATAAAATTAATTATTATGATTCTTTTGATTTGCTTCCTTATTTTATAACCATTTTACACTCGCATATCACGTTTCCCGCCATTCTGATTTACAGTTCCTTCTTTATTCACATAATTATCAATTATGCTTAACTTTTGGACACCAGTGTATATATAACTTAAAAATTTCAATTGTTGATAAAAAAAACTTTCTATACACACACACACATTTAAGTTCAAATAGTTTTTTTAAAAACTTGCAGTGGATTACACTTGTTAAAACAGTTTTTTCATATATTATTTCATTAATTAAATTTCAGTTTTTAATTTAAAATTTGATTTTTGATTTTGGGGTTTATTGGTGCAAGAGCCGATTTCGGCTATACTGCGCCAAACATTTGTTTTAATATCTGTGGTCTAGACGGGAAGAGAAAGAAAGAATGAATTGAATGACAAGAAAGAGGGTCGAAAATAGAGAAGGATCACTAGGGTACCCCGGGTTCGTGAAGCCCGTGTTTACCAAAGACAGTAAACCCCGTGGGAAAAGAAAAAGATCACTAGGGCACCTCGGGATTGTGACACCCGTACTCACCTAAAGAAGGTGAGCCCCCTGAGGGGTTTAATTTAAAATTTATTCTGCGTTATTTCTACGTTAGTTACAACTAGCTTCAATAGATGGCACCAGGATGTTTTTCTAATGAAGTAAGAATTGACTTTAAAAAAAAATTATAATACTTGCTATTTCGTGTTTCAAGGTGCTCTTTCGAACCTATTGGAAAAAGAACTTTTTGTTATTAATGTACCCCCGAAAATAGTAATAACATACGGTGGTACACACATTAAATTCATGAATCATCACACAAGCATTACTAGTGTTTCAGTTTTGTGAAATAAATGGAGACCAACGCATAAAGAGTGAATTTTTTTTATTTGGGAGTGCTGTACACTCTCTCTTGGTGTCTAGGGAGTGTGCACTGAGTGCATCAGGGATTGTGCGCAGAGTACGTTTGGCGTTCTCTCATCGAGACACACTTGACTTCTGGACAAAAAAAAAGGTGGTTCGTATTCTTTTTTTCCTATGTGTGACATGCAGAGCCCTCCCCTTTTCCTCAGAATAAAACATCTACAACCCTTTTCAACTCTTCTTTTTCATTTATTTATTTATTTTTTTTAAATATTCCATAAGTAATCTAAGCTCGAAGGTGTGTACAGGAGGTGTAACGCTAAGCAATTGAGCATTGTCTTCGACGCAAGACGTTCTTTTTACATGTTCGACAGGATTGCCCCTTTTGGTAAAAAAGCTCCGCGGCCTACATGTGGAAAATTTTCGGTTTCTTGATTGTGTACTCAGTATTTGAGAGCTCCTGAAGTGATTTGGCACATAGTTGATTTTGTAAGAAACTACGACTGATTGCCAGGGAAAAGGATTCGTATGGCACGTACTCGCATCTTTATGAGTTATGTTTGAACGGTAAGAGGTTTTTCTATTGGAAAAGCAGCTGGATTTGAATGAAATATATATGTACTAGTTTTGTTGTTGTATATTTCAAGCCATGATGACTCATTGTAACTATTTAAAGGGGACAGGGACACAAATAAAAAGTCAAATGCTACCAAACGCAATTCTGATGAAATAGAAAATACTTCTAACAGGTCTCTCATTAGCAACAGTAATCGGGCTTTATTGCAGCCAATTAGTGTTTTTATGGTAATGAACTTTGTACCTTATTCCAATGGCTGTTCATTTTGATTACATTGCCTTTCAAAAATAATTTTATTTGCTGTTAATAACCTTTTTACTCAAATTGTACTTGAAAACCAATGCATTTAAAATATTGTTTGCTGTGGGAAAAAACACACATGGTATTTTGATGATTTCATAACTTTTCAATATATTTCGAGCTTCTTTTTTAGAGAAAAAAATTTCCATGTTAAATTTTTCCCTTCATTATTCATTATATAATTTAAAAAAATCACGTCACGTGCAATTATATATATATATATATATATATATATATATATAGTTAATGATAAACAATAACTAATTGCATGTGTAATTATTAAGAGATTAAAAAACATAGTTTTACATTTTAAAGCAAAGAGGAATTTTAATTTGTTTATAAATAATCACAGTAAAATATTGCTTTTTTAAACATGGGTTTTCTTTCAAATTTCACAAAACATAATATTTTTATACCTTAAATATTAAGAGCAACAGCGAAAGTTGAGTCAAATTGAATTTTTTCTATAATTAGTTTTAATAATTAAATTTTACTAGGAAATTATTTGCTGGTTCCAGTATTGAACTGCTTCACATTGTAAGCAATTGAAATTATAAGTTAAATTTAACTCTTTAAGTATTTAGTATTAGTCAATTTTTATTAATTATACTTATACTATCGTATTGTTACATCCAAAAAAATCGTGTATAGAAAATTTTAGCTCAATCGAGAGTTTTAAAATGTAAGAAACAAAGCTTTTAAAGTTTTGATCCTGATATAATAACAATACGAGTAGAAAGAAAACCCATTTATAAGAGTTGTGTTAACAGCTTTCCAAAATATATTTAAAATTTTTTGTAAAATTGCGTATTTATTACGAGAATACATCTTGAAAAAACTTCAATAATTAATTTTTAATAAGATTGAATTTAAATTAGAGAATTTAGCTTTATATATCCCATGTCTCCTTATGGTAAATCTTGAATAGTCATACAGTCATATTGAATAATTATAGCATCTTATAAAACAATTTTTATCTAGATTTTTATATACAGGAAATTACATGAACCCATAGGGAAATATCTCGCTAATCGTTTCCCTTTTATGTTTTGCAATGGATGTTTATTAAGTAAGAAAAAATAGGCAGTCACATTTTTATAATTTCGACCTGAAGTATTTTTTTTATATTTCAGATGACAATTACCTTGTTTTTCTCTTTTCCTTTTCATTTCTATTTGAGATATTAGTGCAGGATAGAATCTTTCTAAGACACATATATAGTAACGCAATCTGTTCCCATGTCACTCGAATTTTTAAACAAATACAATATTATAACATACAACTTAATGGAATACTGTGAAATCGAAGCTCCTTTATTTGGCCAATTAGATCATCTCGCATTTCTTATTTATTTAGTTTCTTTTTCTAAGAGAAAAAAATGAAAAAAGTATTTTGACATTCAAGGGCACCGTCAAATTGTTTGTACTTGATTGTGCTTAATATTAATTTTGGGCTCCACCAAGAGCCAAAAAGTTCCTATTTGCCAAATACGCTAGTTTTTTAAGCAGCTTTTGTTCACACTACATGAGCGTAAGAAAAGAGATTTAATTTTCCAGTTAAGGCTATATATCTAATTAATATTTATTCAAAAATTTCACAATCGTTTTTTTATATTGATGTTCTACTAATCTGGTAAAATTTTTTTTTTAGAAAAATTTTCTTGAGCGATTTATTTGATTCCATAAATGCTATTTACGTTTAACAGATTATTAAAATTCGAATCTGTAACATCCTATGTCAATGTTTACTCTTTCCTAACTAAAGATAAGCCATGGAATGTTATTTGTCTCAGTTCGTACTCAAATCAATTTTTGTGATTAAATGCAGATGGAAGCCAAAGATTTTTCGGCAAATGATTCCATGAAAGGTAACAATTATTGAATTCGGATACAATTTAGAATATAGACACTTGTTCGGCAGTGTTTTTGTTGCTTTGAAAAAAGTGCTTTTTATTTTAAAATGAAAATAAGGGTTTTGTTGTTTGATTGCTTAAAAAAATCTCAAAAGTAGAAAAAAAAAGAATTTTTGTTTTCAACCATACAAAGAAGTTTTCGCAATGAGCGTATTTGGCTGATGGAATATATACCAATAATGATTAATAAAACGAAGAAAAGAAAATCATGCATTTAATCGGAAGGAATATGATGGCATTGGTTTTTAAATAAATTCCAAACCTATGAAAAAACTGCAAAAAATATTTTTAACAACTAATTTCAAACCTTAAAAATTAAAGTTTATTTCAAGTTTTGTATTATTCTTCAAGTAATATTTTATCAACCCGTTTCCAACCAAAAAAACATTGTTTCCCGATTAAAAATTTGATAAAAACATTCGATTCTTTTAAATTTGTTACTTAATCTTATATAAAATTAAACGGTGAAATAGTTATCCTAAAATTAACGGTAAATTTATATTAATATACAATACAGCGTAAAAAGGAAGAAATCATTGAAAAACATGCAGGCTTTTTGTTTATTTTCCATTCGTTATAGTGTTAAGATCAACTATTGAATTTTTTTATGAATTCAGTTTAAAATGTAATCCATGGAATCATTTGGGGACTAGTAAAAAATCTTTAAGCCCATTAAATATTTGAAGGAGAAATCTATTCGTGCAGTTATTAACCGTACAAAATAAAAAAATAAGCCAATGAAAACAAAAATTCTCCGACACTTAAATATCACTTGCATTGAGGGCGACTCCAAAACGCCCATCTCTTGCGATGGTTCGCATCTACCGAGTTTCTAGAATAATCTTGTAAAATTCAACACATGTCGGTTGAGAACAGTTACGGTGTGGAAGGGAACATATTCTCTACATCCCAAGAACCGGGAAAACACCACATCATATAAATTTTTTTGAATAACAGTAGGAATCTTATAGGAAATAGATGCCATTCTATTTTAC